>JAVQJG010117964.1:0-18250 GCA_036024015.1 Craterocephalus amniculus
ATAGATAGATAGATAGATAGATAGATAGATAGATAGATAGATAGATAGATAGATAGATAGATAGATAGATAGATAGATAGATAGATAGATAGAATTGTTCTGCAATCATATTGTGAGCGTGGAAAATAGGATTTTTAAACAGAGATAAGATAATACTGCTGTAGTTTATACTTAATAAAAAAGTACCTTCATGAGGACCAGTGAATGAATCTTCTGCTCCGCCCTGAGCCGCCTCATGCTTCCTCTGATGGCCTGCAGACTGTCATTCTCCAGGTTTGTCCCCGTGGAGGCGAGCTCAATGGAGCCAAGATAGCCAACAATCATCCCCACGTTGAGGATACCCTCACTGGGCTCCAGGCCGAAGTCGCCTGCTTGTCCTACATCCACATCTTGCCCTTCATGGTGGTGAAGGTGCAGATGACGAAAATCAGACTCCAGGAAAACTGAATCGTCATTCAGAACCTGGGCCATCTCTTCCTCTGAGAGCAGGTTGGGGTTGCTCTGGGAACGAGAGGACTTCTGATACGTAGGGAACTCTGGATCGGACAGTGGACGCGGCTTGGACGAAGAGCTGGCCCCCGGCCTGTCCTTGTCCGAGCTGCTGGAGGAGTGGCTGGAGTTCTCAAAGATCATGTTGAAGATGCCTCCAGACTGCAGCTCTGCCACCACCCTCTCTGCTCTGTTGATGCCCAGCTGCTTGGAATCCAGCTTGGGCTTGTACCATCCTCCGTGGGCTCCGCAGTTCGACCTGCTGTTATTGTTGTTGTTAACACTATTATCATAAAAACCATCAAGCTCGTCATCACTGGAGCACGAGTCGAGGTAAGACGCTGCCGTTGCACTTTTGCCCTGATGATGACGACTCCCGGTGGTGCGCTGGTGATGGTGGCGTCTTGGACGCTCTCCCTCAGCAATGACAAGTTTCAAAACACCAGAGCAGCGTCCAATCAGTTTGACCACATCTTCATGGGATGCCTTAGAGACATTTATGTCATTTACAGAAAGGATGTAGTCACCTGAACGCAACCCCACATAGTCTGCCGGGCTTCCTTTCAGGATGCAGCTGAGGACACAGGGGCTTTGGCCTGACAGTGTAAAACCATACCCCGTTCTCCCTCTCGCCACCTCCACAGCCTGAATACGACCATACTGGATGGAGGAGGAGGACGGCGGCAGGGGAGGCTGGGGGAAGTTCAGTCCACTTCCACCACAAGGGCGCCTCTTGGATGAAGCATCCATTTGCCTGGACATGGTGCCAGGGAACCTTCTTTTGTCCATGGGTTGGGTTAAATGTTTAATTTCTCATTTTAAGTGCTGGGTTTCTGCTCATGAAAGAACAAAAAAGCATACTGACTGGCTGTCTGCTGTCAGGCTGCTTCGAAAAAATGAGCAGCAGTTCAAAATGCATCAGATGGGTGAGATCCAGGCTTCAGTTTTGACACATCCTTGCTAGTAGTCCCATCCTGGTGTCACTCTTTTTTCCAGGCATGTTACCTGAAACATAAAATAATAAATACAAGACTTTAATTACACCTTTATATGTTAGTTTATCAGCTTATCTTCCAATTTATTACTTAATTCCGTGCATGCATTTACCGGATTTGCCTCTTTTTTACTTTTATGTGTCGTAAAGCTTCCACTGTTCAGGTGATGAGGGGAGGTGATTGACAGACGCGCACCTGTACGCTGCAAGAGGTGCATGTAAACAAAGGATGACACCTGAGCTCTGACGTGATTTTAAACATCTTTTAAGCTTTAATGCGTCCATTTATATTAAAGCATCCTATGAATTTAGTTTATATTGGACAACTTTTTGATTATAATTTCTCATTTTCACTAAGAAAACGTTAGCTGACGTAGTACCGTTAGCTTAATTAGCCCGAGCACGTTAGCAGCGTTAGCGCTGTTTGGATAGTGGTCGATGGTGGGAGATATGTCACGTGTGTATCGACGTGTTTTTATTACTTCACACAGAAAAACGTGTGTATTTCGTTAGTTCGTCAAAGTTTCAAAAAGTTTTTCCTTGCCATGATTTGCTGTGGAAACCGTAAATCCACCCGTGCTGGAAGGCTGTAGTCCCTCCCCTCGAGTTCCACATCTTTGGAATGTCGGTGCGTTACCGCGGCAACAGCGGTGTACACAGATTTTTATACCCTGTCATTGGCTCTCCCGGCTGTCAATCACACCGCTAAACAGTTGTGTTGGTTTATGAACAAAAAGTTAGCTTGAGAACTCACAAATAAAAAGTAGCAACAGTAGTTCATTCTACAGGTGTCAAATCGCGTGCCAACAGCGGTTCGTTGTTAAACTGGAAGCAGGGTGCGCGATTGTGTGTTTGAGCCCGCAAACGGGGAGAAAACGGCAGGGAAACGGCAACAGTTTGCTCAAATACGACTGAATTGTCAAGAAAGAAAGAAAGAGAGGATTAAAAAAAAGGAGATGGCTAAGTTTTAGGTGGATGCAGGGATCTTTATGTTCCAACAAAGATGTGGAGACCAGCGGATTCTCGCAATGCGAGATTTTTTTTAAAATTGACTTACTTGTCGGTGTCCAGCGGTGATGCTGCGCGCGAGGGCTGCATAGTTTCGTCGCCTGGGTTAGTTAGGTAAACTCAGGGGCGATGGGTAAACAAAAGAAAAGACTGCACCATCTGGCGAAGTAGCCTAAGAGGAGGAGGAGGAGGAAGGCTGGGGGAGAGGAAGGGATGTGTTCAGGGTGGGCAGTGGAGGAGGGCGTGCTAAAGGGGGGCCATCACTGTAAATAAAGCAAGAAAATAAATACATGAGGTTTAAGTTAAGTGCTTTAATAAAGCCACTATTTCTTAAATGATACATTTGATTTACAATATGAGTAAAATTGCACTCAAGATATCAGTTTTTTATGTTTGTGTGCATCTATTACACGTTTATTTATATTTTAATATTCATATCTATCATATATTTATCATACTCTTTTATTGTTTTGAATATTGTGTTTGAACTGTTTAGTGTATGAATTAATGTCAAGCAAATTTGTAATCAGTCTGCCCTACTGATTTAATTGTTTCAATGTCATTTTAAATTTCTCTCACTTAGCTGAAATAAAGTCTTTAAAGTAAACATGGATTGGGCAAAAGGTCCATGTCATCTTTAAAAGCTGCAGATGACACCATGTAAAGTTGTAAAGTTCATCCACTAGAAGGATTTGCCATCATGACTCGCTTCATTTATGTGCCATCGTGATTTCTGTGCTCCATGAAGCATATGGCAGCTGCTGGGTAATCCTGTTAATTCCTTTTAATTAAACCAGCCATCTCAATAGGTGCTTGTAAACCAAGTAAATACTTTCATACATTTTATTCTCCGATAAGAAAAGGAAATTGTGCATAAAGCTTCAGTGTACAATGGGGGGATAGGTTGGGCTTAGATCATTAACTGGAGTCAGAAGGAACCAGTTTCTGTCTGAAAGAAAATAAATAAGGTAAAACTTTTTCAGTGGCTGTAAGCTCGCAGGTTGATTGCATTAGGGGTGATTCAGTGGATCTTGTGGATACTAAGTGGTCATGTCGGTTGTATTATTAACCCGCTGGTTGCCATCAAATGGTGTCAGTTTACTTTCACAAATCAGGTCTCACAAGTTGCACCTTTAAATAGTTTTTTTCTACAGACCATATGCAGTGATTAATATCTTTCAAATAGTAAAATGAACTGAAATTCACAATCTCTTTCATAGTTTACAGGCAACTGTAAAAAAGAAACGAAAAGGGGGACGGTGTTGAAGATCCAGTCTGAAGAAAATGTTAAGGACATAGTTTCATTTACATTTTTGGCTTCTACAGACTCCAGAAGCGTCCACTAAAACGGGTTTATTCTTTTAGAATAAAGAGCCAACACGCTTATCAAGAAAAAACCTGAAATTATGGGACATGTCCAGGATTTTGGCAGACAAAAGTCTAACTCCAACTCTCATCTTTTTCATTAGATCAAAAAGACAAAGTCTTAAAATGAAGCGTGATAAATTGATTCAACAGGAAACTTTTTGTCCACAAGCTCTAAGCCCATCTAACAAAACCAACAAAAGCTTTCTGGGTAATCGCATTATCCCTCCCCGGTAGGGGTCCTTTATTCTTCTGATACCAAGGGCAAGGTTGTTGAGGAATTGTTGAATTGAATTGTTTCCTTGAACATAAATACGCATCTTTTCCACGGCCACACACTGAAAATGACTCAGGCTCCTTTTCATCAGTTTAAATAAAGTCTGACGGGAATTTACATCACGCCTGCAGAGGACTCCTTTATTGTGTGAATACATCATTTTTAACAATCAAAAGGAAACGGATGACTGCAGTTATGTTTGGAAAGTGGTGACAGAAGTATACAAATCACTGTGATATTACATGAAGTGCAGGACCCACTGCATATCAAGAAAGCGCCTAACATTAACATGGAAAGAACTTCAAGTTTTTTTAAGTGCTGCGTGTATTTAATAGTCTGCACAAAGACAATGGTGTACTATTTACCAATCTTTAACACAGACAAAGCAATATTTAAAGAACAAAGCAAAAATACAGCTCCTGCTGCGCCGTGGCATTGCTACACTTCCTCCTACGTTGATTTGTCAAAGCTGCAGTTGGTCGCTAAGGTCACAAGGCTCCCTTTAGATCTCATTGCATCTCTTCCACACAACAGTCATGGCAACAATAACCATGGAAATACAGTATTAAACACAATGCAAGAAAATAGGAGTAATGCTAAGCATGCTTTCAAGCTTTCAGTGTACAGGACATACATATTCAGTCTTATCTAAGGCAAGTGTACACAGTAACGGAGCCCAGCACACTCCCAGGCAACTCAGTCTGTAATCAGACTAAAAGCTTGGAGCTTTCTGCATTCAACAAATTTTCCATTTTATTTTCCGTTTGTGTCAAGACATTATTTCATTGTCAAGGTCTTTGCATTTTTTTACACTTTATTTTATCATGCACCATATTAGTGTACTTTTTTCCTATTTTTATACAATATACGAAGTTAGCTCCATATAAGTAAGACTGTAAGTTACTTCCAGTCTTTACAACAATAATAGTCACATCTTGCGTCCTGAGAATTAAAACATACAAGAAAATAGACAGGTGGAATCATTCAGGTGCGTTAGGGAACATACAAGACTGCGGAAAAGAAATGTAAAAAGCATAAAATCATAAGAGGAAATGCTTTCCCCTGCTAGAGTAAAAACGAAAGGAGGAAAAAAAAATTTACATCACAGCAATTTTGGTATTTATGTCGCCAAACAGCTTGCGCTGTTATTATTTAGGTGCAGATACTGTGTATGGGATCCGACATTTAACATCAAGTATAAATTTGAAAACATGGCAGAAAGTATTTTTTTCTTTGCCTTCTCAATTTCACATCCAGAATAGTTTTATTGACTTGCTGAAAAAGTTGCACTTTCTGCAGTAAGAAATGCAACACCAATCCATTTCTTCTGTAAAGAAACAAAATATATATCCTATGGCTATTTGTGATCATTCATACAGATAAAATATTACTATAGCTATTGCGTGTCTGAATGACCACATGTAACTTAAATATGTACTAATTATAGACAACATTAAGCCGGCGTGTCTGACCCTGCCGTGTCAGCCCATTGTCAGCATCTGAAGCACACGTTAAGCACTCTTTAACAAAACTCACTGAAAAATAGATGCATTGAGCCTTTAAATAAAGTGAATACTTTTTTCTCTATTACTTTACTGACATCACAATACTGGAGAAAGTCCTCGCAGGAAAATAAATTTGCATTCTTCTTACATTATTTATTTTTTAATCCTTTGTAATGAAAAGGTGCCATCATGTGTCAGGGAACAGTCCACCAAAGGTTTGCAAGCAGATCCAGTTTTACAGCCTGTATCTTTCACAGAGATGCAGGAGCTCAGTTTATATTTAACCTAAGCTTGGAATCGGGTTGAGATCATTTTTTATGCCCACTTCACTGAATTCATTACTGTGGGTTCAGTAGCTCTATCTACTTCACATCGAGGGAAAAGGAAGCGGCTACAGTAGTTTCACAAATAAACATTCTGCTTTTTCCTTCCTGCACAACTTATCAGGGAGTTGTACAACCTAATTGATTTTTCTTCCCCATACCTCACCCCCCTCCCCGTGGCCTCCTCAGTGCATTGTCTTTATAGTGACGTGTCCTGGTGGATTAACTGCAGACAGCCCAGCAGCTGGTAGTAGGGGCTACCCGGAGACGCCACCGTCTCAAAGACCGACTGGAACGCCCGGCGATCCAGCTCCTCGTCGATCTGGTGTCGATAGAAATCCAAGGCCACCAAGCAGAACAGGTTGACGTCCACGACCTCGCTGGAGCCCATGCGGCTGATCACATGCGGCAGTCTAGTTCACAGCAAGGCGAGTTAAGGGCAACCAACCACACAATTTGATAAGCGGAAAACAATTTTCTCTGTGTCGGTGCGACTAAATACAAAAACTAAACCATTATTCTGTTATTGAGATCTGGCCGAGGTCGTGCAAGGATACAGAGCTGAAATCCACTGGGAGG
Organism: Craterocephalus amniculus; assembly: GCA_036024015.1. Taxonomy (NCBI): domain Eukaryota; kingdom Metazoa; phylum Chordata; class Actinopteri; order Atheriniformes; family Atherinidae; genus Craterocephalus; species Craterocephalus amniculus. Next base: position 6,541 of record JAVQJG010117964.1, read on the forward strand.
TGGAAGCAGAGACGAAGAAACAGGAGAGGCTCCACATGGCCATGGCCACTGGTGTCCTCTGGGTGAAGTTGGACAAAGACAGCAGCACCCAGTCCCGTACCATGGAAGACTGGCCTGTGGCGTGAAGCGTCTGGAAAACCTGCGGATGGACACAAAACAAGAGCATTTGGGTTTATTTTCCATAATCAGAAAAATATCTGAGACTTTTTGTCTTTACTAAATCAACTGGAGATGTTGCATAATAAAGTACCATGTGACAGGTTTGGTCAACTTGACCTCCCTGTACATTTCAGATATATTGATCTAAACGTTTTCCTTTCCTTCCGATTCGATAACCTTTGTTGTTTCAGAGTCTCCCTGCAGTTGAGAAAGCACAGTAAGTGCCAGGCAGCGTCATAATCTCCTTTTCCGGTATTTCCCCTTTTTTGAATTGCAGCCAGAAAATAGGCCAATGAGTTTTTGACTGTAATGTGACTTCACATTACAATGAGCAGCCCCTTCAGCACAGAGACAAACCGCTAACCCATTTTAACACACGCCCCGTCCGAAATGTCCTCGTCAATCTAGAGCAGATGGGATCGTTCAGGCTGGAAGTCAGTCGATGAAAAACAAAGTGAATCCGGTCGATTTCAACAATAAAACACTGTAGGCTAGATTGACTTTTACTTTGAAGACCCCAGATCCCCGCCGTGTTCTCCTGTAAATGCGCTGCTGTACACTGAAGAAAGGGAGCGATATCAATATCAGCTTTTGGTATTGATACCAGTCATTCCTTCCCTGGCTGTGCCAGCGGTGTTCAAACTTCTTCCACCTCCTCCTCCAATTCTGCTGGCTCGAAAATATAAGGCTGTATCACTGAATAGCCCATGGCTAATGATATTAGCATTGCAAGCAGTGAAGGCAATGCTAGCCAGCCAATCACCGAGTGTAATTCATAGTGATGACGGATGACGTCAACGTTTTACGTGCATTTCTTAATGAGGTTGCCAGAAACTCAGAAACACACCAAAAAAGGGCAAAACAATGTGTTATGCAGCACAGGGCACTTTGGACAGCCTTTTAAGAAGCATCTGAACCATTATAAACCCAACCAAATTTTTTTGGGCTACATATCACATCACAGAACAAGGATTAATATCACGTTCAACCATTCTCTATCACCTTTAAGATTTTTTGGGTGCCGATTCCATTTAAATTACGATTCTCGTAATTTTTTGATATTGCAGATTTTTGTGGAGAAAAACAACTTTTACAAAAAATCATTTTGCTAGATTTTTTTTCCTTAATTTCAATAAGGAAAAAACATCACAGTAGTCAGACCAACATTCTGCTAATATAATGCTCGACAAGTAAAAAATACATATTATATTATGATAAATATTAATAAAAAAGTTATAATTTTTGCAATTATTTGGAAAAAAAAAGTAGCCAAAAAACTATTTTAAATTTGTGAAATAAAAAAAATCCAGATATTCGATTTTTTTTACAAAAAATAGATCGCTTTTAAATTTGTGAAATAAAAAATCCCGATATTCAATTTTTCAATTCTATTTTCCCACTCATACTGTCCCCAAAAATCCAGACGGACAGAACCCAGGGAAGTTTTTTTCCATGGTGTGTGCTGCTGACCTTATAGACGACGGTGGCCATGAACTGAGGATAAGGCTGCTGATTGGACAGGAACTCTCCGATGACTTTGTTCATGACGTCCTGTGGTGGAAAGAAGTCGTCCAGAAACTGGGGCAGGATCCTCGACACAACCCGAGCCTCGCTGGGCAAACCTTTCCTGATCCTGCAGGAACAGGAAACCAGTATGGGCAGGATGAAACCAGTCACTTCTTGTCAAAAAGTCCATCTTTTGCCACTTTAAGTTGTTAGAAATGATCAAAGACGGCCGTAAAGGAAGAGCTTTATGTTTAATGAGGAGTGTGTGATTTGTGTACCTGTCAAAAAGCACTGAGACCCTCTCCATGGCAACAATGATTGACTCGCTGTCGGGGGCCTGTGGGTCAGGGTGGGCAGGACGGCTGGCAGGGCTGGCTTTCTCCTTGCCTGAGGAGAAACCAACATGACCTGCCGTGACGCCCACCGCCTCCGCTACAGCAGAGCCCGAGTCAACCTGACCTCTAACCCCTGTCGCGTCTGAACCCGACGCAAGCACCGCTGAGAAGACGAGAGGAGGGGGTGGCACGGGTTTAATCAGTGGGGTAAAGTGAAAGGAGTAGTTGGGACACTCATCATACGTCTCAGATTAGAATTTTGTAAATCATAAAAAAAGAAAAATTGGTGAATCTCAGGGAGTTGACAGTCAAATTCCATTCTTAAGAGGTTTCTACAAGTGACTGGTGCTTAAAAGTATCAGAAGTAATTTATTGGGTTGCCAATATAGAGCTTTAAAGAATTAAGCAGAAAGCTATAGGCCAGTTTGCATTTGCAGAAGCCAGAGTTTCGTCTCAGAATCTGGTAGCTAGCTCCGAACGGAAAGGAATAAAATAAGCTGGAAGCTTATGGACGATAACATGCCAAGTACTGCTAAAGTTAGAGGGTCCGGTGTGGGTTAGAGGTAGGGTAAAACATTTCTATTACATGCAGGAAGCAAGCAGGTGTGGCCATTCATATACCAATCTGGAATCTGGATCTTAGCATTAATCAACATATATTTTTATTATGCTAGAAGACATCAAGAAGAAACTAGTAGCCAATTATGTTATGATATTTAACATTTGAGTCACTTTTCAAATATTGTTAGTAAAGTCTGTCAGCAGCGTATTACGGTATCATGCTTTCATGCCACAGCTAAAGGGTGAAAACTCCTGTTAGTAGAAACCGTGTAATGCATGGGAAGAACCAATTGACAAAATAAGAATTTTACATTTTGGAGGCAAAACTGCCCTAAAATAAGATTTATTGTAATTTAATTAAAATAATGGAGCAAATCATGAGCTAAAAGCTGAGGAATGGGATTCATTATTTAAAGTGCATGTTGCAGCTTCCTTTATTTTCAAAGTATATACAATATCTAGAAGAAATTAGCTTTTGAAAAGTCAATCTGATGTATTTCATGTGATTTATACAGAAATCCAAATGAAAAGCATCAGGGCACATGCACTACGAGTAACTGAAAGAGTGAAGAGACAACCTGAGAGATAGGATTTCTGAACACACACTGTTTTCTACCGAAAACGTCCCATCTCCTGCTCAGACGTCTGTCAACTACTACAAAAATCTCACTCTGCTACACAGGGTTTAATAATTACCCACCTGCTATTCCTTCCATTTTGTGTTCCTTTAAACAATCCAGTATTAAAAACTGGTGATTCCATTTTTGTTATACTCTAATATGTGATTCTAAACTACTTTTTTTTCTCAACATATGAATCAGTAGCCAATGTTGGCAACTCACCAATAAAGAGAATAATTTTCTCTTTAATGAACAATATTTCTACCGACCCTTGTCATAATAACATGGTTGTACATGTTTTTTTTTCTCTCACCAGCACTACATTTCCCCTTGTTCTAGTTTTGCTGCCCTCACTTATGCTACTTCCTTGCTGAGCTGCGTTTTGTACTAAAAACTTTAAATGTTGCAGTGCAAATTGAAAAATTTCTCCTCCCACAAATTAGTGGTCACAAGTCTGCAAGTTGCACTTTAAGCTGACAGTGGAGCATCATATCACAAAGCTATACGGATACTAAGCTGATCATAAACCTCTGGTAGTAACATGCCATTAGGGTTGGGACTGGGATGAGCGAACAGGGAAGAAATGGGTCAGTCAAACGGTGGCAAAGCAGTTACAGTATGTGTTAGCAGTCGTACATGCAGATGAGATAGCCAATCATCTTGAAGCTGTAGAAGCTGTGTAGTTGTTTGTGAAAGTTAGCCACAGCAGCAGCAATGGTAGCACCAGTCCTGATGGTTGTACATGCCAGTCCAACGTTTACATTTAAAATGAGCCATCCTGTTAAAGCCTTAAAGCTTACCGGTGTACATGCAGGTGAGCATGAGGCCCAGGGCAGCCATGGCTCTGTGGGGGGACGGCATGTTGACTCGGTCCACGCTGAGTTTGACCAGCGCTTCTCCGTCTACACGTGACAACTGCTCTGACAGCAGGAGACGCTCCAGGCCGCGCAACACGCAGTGATAGATGATGGAGGGAGTGGAGTCCTCGCTGGCTGACACCATCACACCACATAACTGGAGGAGTAACACATATGAAATAGGAGAAAATTTTAGGTAAGTTTGAGAAGTTTTTGTGTTTGTTTATTCATACTTTTTAAAATATTATATATAGAGTTGTCAGATTATGTGGCTAAAATGATGTAAATCAACATTTCAACCACCATAAAGCCAACCAGACGCCAAAAAAATAAAAAACAAAAAAAACTTATTCCAGCAGATACAACAAATTATTTACATATTTCTTCATGGTGTTTCTTTTTTGCTTTTTTACAGTTATTTATGCCTATATTTACCAAAAAACTCACTCCAACTCAGATCATTTTTTGCACCACCATATATCACAGTGATCTTAACTTTAATGCAGTCCAGCCATAGAGGACCAGACTTACTGTAACTTTCTGCTCACTTGCTGATCTTTGGCTGATCTTTTTCGAACATTACCATCAATTTAAGCCATATAATCAGTGAAAAGATTAACAGGATGTGAGTTCATAAATTCTGGGTATTTAAAAAAAACAGGGGGGGCCTCTTGGCAACATAGTAGTGATAGCGCAAATATAATATATTTAAAAAGTATTTAATAAAGTATTTAATAAAGAAAACCTGATAAATAGTCATGGATCACTCGAGGTGGATTTATTGTGATTCTCTTCATATCCTGGACGGGATATAAATGTCTGGAAAACTGCTGTAGATCACCTTTAGTGTAATCTATTGATCACAATTTACCCCACAGAGTTACACACTACCTATTCTGAGAAATGATTAACAACATAAGCAATGGCGGTTAGAGCCGCCAGGGATCCAGTGGAGTTTTAATGGTTAATATTCAATGAAGAGTGGTCACAATAAAAGAAAAAACGTCTATAAATATGCCTTACCTGTATTACCCCAGCCATAAACTCCGGTCCTACATCCAGAGGGTAGTTCTCCATCATGTAGAAGGCCACTGCGCACATCACCAACACATGCTGCTGGTTATGCAGGTTCACACAACTGCAGAACAGAAAGACAACAACCAGAACATGAATGCAAGGCAAGGCAAGTGTATTTGTATAGCACATTTCATATACATGACAATTCAAGGTGCTTTACATACAAACATGAGAAACATTACAGCAAGGTGCAGAAAGCAATAAAAACAATTAAAAACAAAAAGTAAAATCACAAAATAAGAAAATGAAAGAAAAAGAAACCCTAAGAAAAGAAATCACTTATCATAAAAGGCTGCAAATAGAAAAGGTTTTAACCCTGATTTAAAACTGCTGACAGTTTCAGCAGACCTGCAGCTTTCTGGTAGTTTGTTCCACGTGTGGAGCATAAAAACTGAACGCTGCCTCTCCGTGTTTAGTTCTGACTCTGGGAACTGAAAGTAGACCTGACTCTGATGACCTGAGGGATCTGGTTGGTTTTTAACGAACCAGAAGTTCCTGATTATATTTTGGCCCTAAACCATTCAGGCACCTCCACACAGATAAACAGAAACACCAGAGGCTTCGTCTCTGACTAGTCTAGGGTAGCACCTGCTGGTTAATAGATGCACTGTATCCTTGTCTGCTTTATATCAGCTCAATAAGCCATGTATATAACTAATTGAGCACAGATCCTCTTAAACTGCAGGGTGCACTGACAGTAAAATGGCGGCTCCCTGTGGCTGGTCCATCATCACTTTAACTAATTAACTGAAGAGAAGAGAGCCACACTCACTGAGCAATTGCTCGGAGGTTTGACAGGAGGTACTCCGACACTGTGGGGATGAGCTGTTTGGCTGTGTCGTCCAGCAGGTCACACTCCAACACGTACAAAACTCCATGCAGGGCCCCCATCCGGCTGGGCAGGTGGGTGCTGCGCAGGGTCGTTTCCAGCAGCCGACACACAGGTTCAGCTATTGCTTTGTCCTAGAAATGAGCATTAGCAGGGTTTATATCACTTTCAGCATCAGTTTAGCAGCATGCTGCGAATATTTCCTCAGCTGCGCTCACCATGCCCAGCACAGCAGCAGCCTTACAGATAGCAGGCACCAGGTACTGATTCAGGATTTCATCCTCTGGCGGGTGAAGCTTCTGCAGTTCCATCAGAGTGGAGAACATCATGTCAAACTGGTTCCTCTCTGTGAACAGGTCCGACACCGCCAGCAACTACAGAGAATCATAAAAGCAGACAGGATTAGAGCTGACGTCAGTTACAGCTTCATTCATCCGATCCCTTTTAAAGTAGCTTTTATCTTACAGAAACGTCTGCATTCATTTCATGTAATGGGACATTCAGGTGTCTCATCATTAGCGAGGGTTCAGTGTGACTTTGAATAATCGGATAGAATTGCTTGAAATGCAGATGAACCGGTGAGATAAGTGGACTTGGCGGCTTACCGATCGGACAACTTCACTGATGAGGATGGTCGGGGTCCTCCTGTTGCTCAGAGAGCCGGGGATCAACCATTGGCTGTAGAGCTCCAGCAGAAACTGAGAGCATGAGTGTATGTCCACGCCTGCACGGTGCTTCCTGAAAGCACACGGTTAGCAGGTCAGGGTGTGAATCTGCATTTGTCACAGCAGCAGAGATCAATGCTCTGATTGGTCGGAACATTAAAACTAATACCTGCTTTGCTAGGAAACAATATGGATGCTTATTTTGGAATTTGCTTTGTGCGACCAGCAGTTCTGGTGGACACAACATTCGACAAGTATGCAGGTAAGTCCTTTTCCTACTGAGTAGCGCAATTTTGATAGTGCACGGTGAGGAAGATGGTCAGGCAGCCGTTTCCATAGCAAATCAGGCCGTCGTTGGATAGGCAGGATTTAGCCAAAGAACCAAACGTAACGTCAAACTACAGTAGTGCAATAACAACTGCGACTCAACTAACAATAGAATAACAACCAGATCTTATCGTTGTTTGCTGGTATTTTTTTAAATAATCTTTTTAACCTTGATTAAAAGGGAGACATGAAACACCTGAACTCTGATTGCATTTTCTACAAGAAGCAATGTTTTCTGAACCGTAGGATTTTACAATAGACCGACCACTGAAAGGACCCTGAAATGGTACGGGTTGGTTCTGTTCTGATCCTTTTTAAACTGTTTGTTTCTACAGGCATCAGGCAGAGTGACAGGATTTTCTACATTTTTGGAGGTAAAGAGTGGAGCTTGCCACACAAACCCAATGATTGGTTGAATGGTGACTTGCTAGTTAAAAAAAGCTGGAACATGTTTAAATGAGGTGAATTTTTTTCGTTTGAAGCAACATGCCAAGAAGAAAGAACACCAATATCTGGATGTCTGCCTTTCTCCTCCTCTGTTACTACGTTGTTTTTTCTTTCACACGAGTCAAAGAAGGCGTTGCTTTACTAAAACAGAACGCTGACGGACCTATCGGTATCCAGCAAACACCATGCCCACCAGACTGTGGAAACTCAGAGATCATGGTTTACTGAACCAAACTGAGCCGGAGCCCTTGGATGACACAGGACTTTAGCGTTTTGTCCTGCTGGTATACGAGCACTGTGACATTGTCTCACCTTGAGTTTATTGGAGATAAAGGTGGGGAGGCAGGTGCTGGTGTGTCTGCCTCATCTTCTTCATCCTCACCCCACTCTTCCTCTCTCAAAGGAGTAATGTTGTTACCCAACCACACCGAATGGATGGAAACCTGGAATGAGATCCCAAATAAATTAAATTCATTCAACATCTTAATCCTCAAGCATCACTTTCATTCTTCTCAAGCCTCTCGTACCTGCCCAAGTTTGTAGTCCATGTTTCCCAGCTCCCTCTCTGTGTTAATCTGAAGTAGCAGTTTCTCATGGCTGATCAGCGTACCTGCTAAAGCAAACAGGCATGGAAACATACTTCCAATCCATTCACACCAGCTGTAGGTAACTGGGCTTTGGTGTTAGAGGAGGGAATGTGGCTTTTCTGTTACCTGCAGAGGCCGCAGACAGCGAGGGCACGGGGTCCCAAGCATGGTACGGATGATGCGTATGAACGTTGTCCCTCTTTGATACAAGAGCCTGAATCTCTCTCTCCACCTCACCTCTAATCACTGCCAGTTTCCTTCCAAAACTACACACACACACACAGACTCAAACACTTAAAGTATGCAGATGATGGAAGAGAATTTAAGTGGCCACTCAGTGGATGGATAGCGGCTGAATAGCTACCGTGTTTCCAAAGCTTTGAGGCTCTTGTTGCGGGGCTGCTGTTCCAGACAGCTGACTGCAGGGTTGCCAACCGTGGGCAGGGTCATGGCACTCAGCACTAGGCTGGTAATGGCCTGCACTGCCAGCACATTTAACTGAGTACGCTCCAAGTCCTCCTGGATACAAAAAGGATGAAAAAGAAAATGGAAAAACATTTAAAGATGTATATAAAAAAGGGCATTTTACCACAACTTTAGCGTGCAGAATTTGGAAGTAGAACACTGACCAACGATGACTAATGACATGTGTATATGCAGCACTATGAGGTTATTGCCCAAAAATATAAATAACCTGCAGGAGGTTCTATTAAGACTAGAGCTTTTGCAGTTAGGAAATTTAATAATTTAATATGATCAATGATTTTTGGTGGGGGAGGTTCTATTTGATGGAGGACAAGACAAATTCTCTGCACATCAAATAGTTTTTAATTTTCTAAAAGGAGAACTGATCATCTTCAAAATCAAAGTCTGCAGGATGATCATGTCCTGCTGTGCTGCACATCATCATTAAATGTGGTGCAATGCTTTCTGCTAAGCGACTACATGAGCATGTGCTTCTTGACACATTAATAGGACCACACTGCAAGTATCCAAGATCAGGTGTAATTCATAACTTGGTTGTAAATAAAGTTGCAGTATAATTAAAGGGTATCACTTTAAAAAATCATGAGGAAAAAAACGTTTTTAGTAAATATTATATTTTTCCATTAATTTCTTTTGGCATTTTGTTTATTTTCCTCATCTGTCTAACCACGGGCTGTCTGCACATTAGCTTTCATGTCCTTTACATAGAAGATATTGATGAATGAGGCATTATGGTCCCTGACGTGAGCTGGGACCAGGAGTCATGGGACAGGGACCCTCAACCCGGCCTTCACACAAACTGTATCAAACTTCAGAGCAGGTCATTAGATGTGCAGTCATACTCTGCACAGTTTGGCCCGGTTAGCCAACCACAGAGAAGCCTGTAATAACTTCAACCATCACATCCTACCTGGTTACAGGCAAAGGGAAAAACAATGAGAAGCAGTGGCGCTAATGCCTCAGGAATCCCTGCAGTGATGTAGGTCAGAGAGACTAAAAATGATTATAAGCGGGCATTTATTTAACATTTAGTCCATGCATATCAAACAATCCCCTTTTTTAATACTGCAGTGTGACAAAGTTGTGGTTATGAACACAGACATCCTTCTGTATTAACATGATTTACCTATTTGTATTGTATAGAAAGGCCCAACGTCATTTGCTTAGCATCAACTACATTTAATTCTTTTTTTGTAACTACACATAAATGTAACATCACTGACAAAGAAATAAATAAATGTTTTCCGTTGTGTGCATACCTCCTGCTGTGTCTCTTCTTCCTGGTCCATGGTTATGGGCTGGGTGACCAGCACCCCGAGCAGAGTGGCCCACGTCTCTTCAAACTGAGTCCTGCTACTCCAACCTGTTCACACAATAAGCAGCCCAACCAGGTGAGAAAATGTTTCACATAAAAACCCATTTTAAAAGAAAATGTAAGCCATTTTTCCACTGCGGTGGCATCAGTGTGATGAATATACTTTACATGTTATAAATATACTTTTCCTAATTGTTAAGTGTGTGTGTACGTTTTTCTGTACCGAGTGTGTTGATTCGGTACAGAAACTCCCTGAAGACGTCCTTTTCCTGCAGGAAGTCCACGGGGATCTCAGGCAGCGTTGTCCCATAGTCTCCTCCCGGCTGAGGGGACCAGCCCAGTTTCCAAACCTACACAGCATTTTAAGAAAAACATTAATAAGTCTGGACTTCCAAAAGAAAACACCCATCTTTATTTATACCAAACACTGACCAGAGGAGGTACTCGGGTGTAGCTATTGACCAGAGGCAGCCGTGAAAGACTGATGATTATGTTGCGCAATGTTGGTGTGAGAAAAGCAGGAAATGCGATGTTTCTGGGGTGACCCAAGGAGAGGGTGCTCTGCAGACCTTCCACCAACTCTGCCATGATCTCACACGCTTGCCACTCACACATGTCTGCAACAGAAGACACGTCTCTTCAGGCTTTTAGCTAAGCACAACTCCGAAAACAGACGAAAAAATGGAAACAAAAAACCTACACAGCGAGCTTCTGGTGAAGCCTTTTAATTATAAAATTACACATTAACAGAAAATATTTTTAATAAATTCTCAGTTTATTTCTTTGAAGTGCTGGGAGGTGGGTACTATGATAATAATGTTATAAATATGTAATCCTTCAAAGTTAACTCCTTCACCAAAGATGTAACTAATCTGAGTCCCTGCTCTGCTTTTTGTCCCGTCTCTAACTATACATCCATTAAATCTTTGAATTTAAAGACAGAACTGAACATGTAATGTTGAAGGATTTAACAATTCTAAAATTAATTCTCACTGTTGCTATGTCCTGAGTCCACTTCATCTTCATCATCATCTCTTCCTCCTTTTGCCTTTTTCTTCTCTGGATGCAGGAGCCGGTCACCAGGACTCACAGCGACTGGAAGGCAAGGAGAATAACCCAGCAAAGGAATGAATCTAGAAATAGTTGTGGAATTGCACCAAACTTAATAGGATATATGCAAATATCCTCATTTACCTGCGAGAATAATGAGGCGCAGGCAGTAGATGAGGGAGCAAGTGTGTGTGTTATACTCAGGAGTGGAGAGCTTGTTCCACACACAGGGCTGCTGCAGGGCCAGACACAGACAGGACAGAGCCCACTGGAGGTCCACACTGAGGGGCAAATGGTTCTGCAGCAGGCGCCACACCACGACCTGGGAGAAGAGCAAAACAATAACACAATTACGTTATTAAATTACAGACAAGATCATCTTTATAATGTGATAATCTCAGATAACTGATTTCATTTATCCATAAAAGATACAGCAGCATTTAGCAGGAATCAACACAATACCTCGGTGGCAGTGCAGGTAAACGTGGTGATGAGGTGCTCCTTGTCAGGGGGAATATGTAGAGACGAAGGAAGCTGACTCACACTCAGCAAATACTGAGATAGAGCTCTGCAGAGTGACAAAACTCTGGGGTAGAAACCAGACCCGTCTGCAGGACAGTGGGATGTAAAAAGTTACAAATACAAACCAAACAAAAACATCTTAAAAATGACATACTGTATCTCTTATGAGAGTTATGCTGTGTCCCAAATCGCATACTTCCATACTAAATACTTAAAATCCAAAACTGGGTATACTAAGCATACTATGTACTTAATGGCTTAGTATGTGATTTTGCAGTACGCAGTGCTGTCCCAGATCGCATACTCATGTGGAGTACTCACTAGAAGTGACCAGCTTACAGCCACAGCTGACTGAGCCGACAGTGAA
>JAVQJG010117965.1:0-16454 GCA_036024015.1 Craterocephalus amniculus
TGATTGCGCCATTTGTAGCCTATGTGTGCAGTTAACTTCCCACAAGCTGTTTTAATGGATTACCTGCTTTATTTGCTGATTTAATGCAGCTGTTAAATACAACTTGGCCATTTTCAGACGAGTTGGAAAATTAGTTGGAATATCAGCGCTGTGGCTGCCGTCTGGGCTGAATCACCGGTTGTTAATCGATGTGCCTGATCTCCATTGCTCCTGTTAAGAAGATCTTAGAGCTGCTTCTTAAAAAGGACCTAAAGAACGCCACTAAGAAGGCATCTGGGAAACAGTCATAAATTAGCGCTCCTTTTTTAGTAAGATCTTCTTAAGATCGTTCTTAAATCTTCAGAACATTCTTATCTGGGAAACCCGGCCAAAGTGTGTTGCTAGACTCTGGTGCCGGCACCTGTGGCTGCGTGGCAGGCTGGGGAAGGCCAGCGTGCTGAGGCCCACGGGACACTGAGGCCGAGATGCATTGAGCTCCTGACGAAGTGCTTCTAGGTGACGCAAAGTGGGGGCGCGCATGAGCCCTTCACCTGTGCGCCACAGCAGGGTTGCACCGCAGAGATCCACCAGGGAGCCGTCGCGCAGCGCACTGCTCTCACCCTCTGCCTGAGAATGGCGTGCAGACAGACAGATGCTTTAAATGAAAGCTTGATGAAGCCCAAGAGAACATGAACGAGGTCGCAGCAACTCACCAGTTTGCCCCTGCTGGGTCCAGAGCGTGTTTCCCGCAGGGCATACACATCTCCACACACAGAGATCTCCCTCCACAGACCCTGTTTGGGGTCTTCTGGGAAACCTTCTGGGTGCATCACTAGCACCCCATTAGTGGTCAGGCCGTCCATGTGCCCGTCAGGGTTTTTCCATTTGGTTGCTTTCTCCTGTGGGATGAAGCCATGAAGACATAAATAAATAGATTCTTGTCTGTTTGTTTTTTTATGATTTTAACATCATGAATTCACTAGGGCTGTAACGATACTCCCAACTCACGATTCAATTCGTATCATGATTTTTGACCCACGATTCGATACACGAAACGTTTTTTTTTTTCATTTGAAAGATGTTTTATTTAAATAACATTACACTTAAAATTTGGATGTCCAGATTTTATCCTCGTAGATCTTGGTTTAGCTTTGCTGCTAACCACAAGTACCTCGTTTCATCTCACAACTTATTGCATTGTCCCATGTTTTTTAATACTCCATGTGTTTCTTGCTGTTAGACTGGGAGGTACAGCCAAAAACAAGACTATAAGTTACCATTTTCAATTAAGACATTTGATTTATTTCAGTGTCCGTTTGTTTATTTTGCCGAGTGCATCAAAAGATGGTGACGTCGGGCCATTTTCAGTGGCCTAAAGAGTCCAACACTAAAAGGTCCGCCTGACGCAGTGGTGCTGTTTTCTGATAGGCCCAGGCCATGGCCCGCCCAGAGAAAGCTGTTGATCGATTGGTCCTGCGGATGGGTGTGCTGGAATATTTCCCAGCATGCTTTGGGGTTCCGCGAGTATCGCGATTTCGATACTTTTACAGGTATCTTTACAGCCTTACTGGATACATTAGAAAACAATACCTGAGTGTTGTTTGAATATTTCTAAACAGCAAAAGTTACAGTCAATCATAAATTCTTATTACCAAAGAGATTTCCTGGTATCATTTTGAGACGTGATCACATGCTTACACATTAAAATGACATCACCACTTTGGTCATTCATACAGATTTATTTAAGGGGTTTGATGAGCCATTTTGAATGGAAATTTTGATATTAATTCCATATATATTTTTCACACTAAAAGCCTTTATTTGTCTACTCACCCCTAGGAAGATATTTTTGGAAGAGTCAAAACCTGCAGCATAGATGCGTGCAGTGTAGGGTGGATTGCGTTCACAAACCACTCTGCAGGCAAATCGGGAGATGGTGCTGGGAGCAATGGAGGGGTCCTCCACTTCCTTTCCCCCTCCAGAAGTGTCTGTCACCACAAAGTCAATGGGACTTTCTGTGGAGCGTCCGATCTGCAGTAAAAGACACAGACATAATTTACTAACACAAATATAACATTTACAAACATACTAAAGGTAAAAGTAAAGTTAGGATTAAGGGAGTTATTGATCTAGTTTTTATAAACTTGCTTTATCTTGCTTATATGTGATTCCATCCTCCAAAATGAAACAATACATTATCATTTATCGTCAGGGTATAAAATATATAAATGTGCTGTTTAGCATGTTGATTTAAGCAGTACTGTGCAGGTTTCTGAAACTACTATGACTTCCTTTGTTTGCTTTGAAACTGTTTAACGCTTTTAAAGCTTTGACCCAGTTGGGTGAGGCAGCTCATTATAGCTGAAAATGAAGCAAATGACATGATTATTATTATATTTATAATAGAAACAGAACCTTGGGCATAAAAATAGACTTTTGTAGAGATATGACGCACAAGGGATTATTTTTAATTATAAATGCTCACAGCTCTGGACTAAAATAATCTACCTACTGTAGTATTACTTTGATGGTATTACATAACGGTATATTTTAGGAGAAACTTGGTAATTGTCACAAGTGCAGCAGCGTTTTGCAGTAATTCCTCTCATCACTGATGGAGAGCCCCTGAGGGACATGTTTTCCTCTGTATGTTACCTGGAACATGTCTGTGTTGTTGTCATGGCAGTACTCCACCACCACGGTTTGGTTACGGGACAGCGTGAAGGAGATGCTGTGCTGCCCCCTGCTGTGCACAGCCTGCAACAACAACAACCAGCAACAAGCTGCATTACAGTAATGCACTCGTTTTCTAGAACAGTCTCTTTTTCAAACATATTCACTCAAGGTAAAATAATGTCTTTTCAGACATATTGATAAAGTCTGAGTAGAGTAAAAATATAAGACAAAAGATTATTTGACAACAACCTGATTAACCAATCACACACCTGACTCCGCTGACAAGCTTATAGAAAACTGGATCACAGAAGAGAAACTTATGCTGTATTGTGTTTTAAAAAAGAAGTGTACAAACTTCAGGAGCACACACCTTGCTGTCTTGTGGCGTGTTAAGGATGTGCACAGCGCTGGGTTTAACACCGTTGGCTTTGGCCCGTCGGTAGAGAGCGAAGCGGCTCTTCCTGCGCCCTCGGTCTCCATTTGGCAGAGAGCCATTGTACCTGAAACAAAAATTAGAGACCATATTAGACTAAATTAGAGAACTGAAATAATAGGTCATGATTAAGAAGGTCAGATGAGACTAGAATACAACAACATGATATGTGTACACACTCCAGTTCACAAAGCTTCATTAACTCTCATGGTCTTCAAAAATAAAACAAAACAAAAAAATATATAAAATTCCTGCTAGCTTTCTCCATTTATGATGTGTAACTGCTTTAAGTGCTTGTGAATCTGCCAAAATCTCATATCTCTGTAGGAATAAATGCAGCACATCTAGAGTTCTCCTTCAATATTCCTTTGAAATGGATAAAAGCAGCATGTTCTGACCTTTTGTGAGGCACATTAAACTGCTGAACCACAATGAACCGAACAACTAATACTTAATTTGACTCAATCAGCTTGTACTTAAAGCCCACGTTTACTCAAGTGGGTGCTCACACACCATATGACCCCTTCTCTTTTTAAACTACAAATAAAGAGTCAAGTATGGAAAATTCCTTTTCATAAATCAGTCCAGCTGAACACAGTTAAATTATCACAAATCAGCAGTTTAGTCAGGATTAAGAAATCATTTTTGTTTGATAAAAGAAGGACCTGTGAAAAGCAATTCTTCTCATGAATTACTGTTTAATAACTCAGCTTTTATCATTAAATCTAAACCATTTTGGAATGATAACTTCTTACTAGTAAATTTGTTTTCTTGCTTCATTTTACACAGCATAAAAATAAATATTTCACAGCTTAGTTCACACAGAAGGCAGCTGCTTTTCGCTGATCAGCAGAACATGTTCCTCATCAAAAACCCAGGGGAAACCCAGGAGGAATGAACAATTTTTCATAATTAAATAGACGACAACTGTCTTTAAAGGCAATTAGACATAATTCGATCAGAGGGCATCTGGTCGTCATCTGTAGTGACCCATCTACTAATGACCTCACAGTGAAGTTTCAAGGAAACACTGGCTGCTTTGACATGGGAACAGGAGCTACTGTGAATCCAACAAGAAGCATTTCAATTTTGTTACACCTGATTGAATCAATTCATTAAAATGTATCAAGTTAAACATTTCAAATCAAAATATAACAAAAAGAGTGATGCTCAGATTGAACAGCTGACAAAGAAGTAAAAAATAAACCCAGTCAAATAAAAAAGATCTCAATTCAAATTTTTTTTCTCTCTTTGTTCAGTTTGTTCGTAAAATTTGTTGTAGCGGGTACATAAGAGAGCTTGTCTTTGGGAAACTTTGTTGACATCATGTATTTTTAATTACATTCCTTCTATTAATCTTTCTGTTGACATGAATCCTCAAGTTAAAATGTATCGAGAATTCACGTAGGAAAGCTGAAGAGAAAACTGGTTACCTTGTTACCTAAAAACAAAACTTCTAATCATTTTTATTTGCAAGATTTTTTTACAAATAGAGTACATGATTCAGTGCTACTACTACCTTAAAATCACCCTAAAAACTTAGAAAGAAGAATAACAGAAGCTTTTTCAATTATATGACTGTTAAATAAAGTAAATGAAATAAGAAGTACAGAAAGAAAATCAGGTCAAAAGGCTTGAAAAGATGAGATGTGAGTGGAAAAGCAGCTCCATGAGGTGCTGTTGTGGGCGCTTCTCGCCTGCATCGAACATGTGCGCACACACGCCATAAAGCACAATATGAAATATTCACTCCTTCTGCCCCCCAACACGGGGTTTATTTTCGCTGAGTGCAAGTCACCATTGAGACCTCCTTCTGTCAAAGTCAGACTGAGAAGTACACAGGAAAGCTGGCAGCAAGGGGACTGAGTGAGAGGCGGAGGAATGCAACACAGGCTGCCTTAAGAACAGAAAGGTGTGCATGTGTGTTGGGGGAGATACGTGGGGAGGACAAGAGGGTGTTGGGATAGTGATAAGCATGGGTAATGAGTGCATTGAGCTCTGCTGGACTGCTGAACATAATGTGTGGTATCAAGGCTAACTAAGATAAAGAGTGGTGGCAGGCTGCCGCTGCAAAGATCACATGGCCTGCAAGTAAGCAAGCAACGACCACAATGGGCATGTGATCATCAAGGCTGACTGACCTAAAGTAAAAATGTAAATATCTAAAAAAGAGGCCAGGTTATTACTGTGTCTGACAGGAAGCAGTGGAAAGAAAGCCTGTTTTTACATCAAGGCACATGTTTTGGACCTATAAGAAAAACAATATTATTGAATCTGCTCTAAAAATTGTACCAGTAATATCCCAAAAATGCAATTTTGTATTGACATTATGGCACTTTTAACACACTCAAAAATATGATTATAAAAAATCATGAATAATGGAGTAAAGTCTTTCAGTTATAACTCCATTTTTTATCACTATATCACCCAGCAACTGTTCAAAACTGCCCAAAAATCTACAACAGCTTTTTCACCATCTGTCTGTCTATGCAAAATCAAATCCCAATCATTAACATTTTAAAGAGACCTGACAGTCTTCAGCCCTCAGTGCATAATGATATATTTTTAAGTCACAGTTCACTATTGTGATCAGAAGAAGAAAAGGAAGTCTCTGTTCAAACAGTCAAATGACAAGGGGGACAACTAATCAGTATTCTGATGCAGGCCGGCTACAGCCTCCATGCTCCATGCACAGCCGGAGGGAAGTGATGGGCCATTAGGTCACTTATCTTTGGAAAACACGGGAAGCTCTGCAGGACGAAAGGGAGGCCTGTGTAAGCCTGGATATGACTCTGCATATGCTATGTGTGTGAAGTGGCATTTCTGGTCCCTGCAGATCCTGCACAGTGAGGAGCAGTACGGTTGGAAATGCTGTGGAAGCTGGTGCCTGTCATCAGCACATCCTGCCTACTGTGTGCGCGCTGGTGGTGTAAAGGGGCTTTTCTCCTCCTCCTCCTCCTCCTCCTCCTTCTTTCCTTCTACTTGACATGGATCGGGCTGATACGTTTTTATTCATTCGTAATAACCAAGCAAAGAAAATATGAGCAAGGTGCATGACAATGATATTCGCCTCAGACCTACTTCTAGCAATCACGGATCCAGCAGTGTATGACATCATTGGGATTTTCAGCCTGAGCAATCCAGCGCTGCTCGCCCCCACTACAACCATTGATGAAAAAGCGGCTACATCCGTAGTAGCCTCATGTAGTACAGCTACAGCAGATTTTACGCAATTTTCACTCAAAACGTACAATAAACGAAGAGAAAATCATACGGAGATACAATTCTTTGACAAAGATCGTAAACTTTGTTTACTACCACTACAACATTGTCACATTGATCTTGAAAATGACCAATGCGTAAGGAACGAGAAATGAGCGGAGATTTTTACTATGATGAATTATCCATCGAAAAAACAACAGTAATGTTCTAAATGACGGGTCTGAACGAAATCTCGTCTATTTTTTTCCCTTTGGTTAATCGTGCCGATGCAGCCGCCGCACATTTAAGGTTAATTTACAGCTGTAGCATTTCTCGAAGCGTTACTATAGTATATATGCTTAAGGTTGTCAGAGACTTACCCTAAAATGACCAATTCTCCGTATTTCACCGGGTCTTTAACGGGCACATCATCCTCTCCGTCTTTTTTCGGTGAATTCATCAGACTGGACTGTTCCAAAAGAAAAAAAAAGCGTCCAATGGCAATAGTGGTGAGGATTAAACAATGCTAACACACTCAAACTGAACGTAAGTGGTTTGGGGTTTAGTCTAATAAAGTTTGAGCACAGTTGAGTAAAGTTTTTCCAGACTTCTGTGTGTTTGTTTTCTTGTCTTAATCCCGTTGTGGAGCATCTTTTCGTAGGTTTAAAGCTAGTGGGAAGCTAGTTTGTATCGCGGCAAATCTGTTCAGTAGCATAGGGTACAACAACGGCTAACGGCAGGGTGTAGAACGTACCATATTTTTTAGGGGTGGTATTTAGCTATAGCAAACATTAAGATATCTGAGAATATTTAAACTCTAGTCAAATGTGTTTTCATGTCATTATAACAACAAATAAAGTGGCTATTACCAATTATATCATATTAAATTATTTTTACTCTAAGAAATGAGAATAAATTTAAGGACAACCCCCCTAAAGTAGTACAAATGGATCCACCCATGATGAGACTGGCACCCACTGACAGAATAAAATGAGGCATTTGGAAATTCACAGGAAGTACCAGTATCCCCAGGCATGAAGAGGCGCCCTGGTGTCTTTAAAGTAATAGACTACCTCCTAAGATCAGTGCATGGATATCAAATGATGCACTGATATTATGGGCCAAAAAATCAGTCTGACGTAATGATGTGCTTTTGGGGGGGTGTTGTGGTGGAGCCATGATGTGGGTCAGCTTCGCGCCCCAGACAGCACCTCCTTTCTTCTTCCCTGCTTTTCATGTTGGAGCTAAACAGATATAGGCTGCAGCATACATTTATCCCCTCTCTTCTCTTCCTCGCTTCCTCACACACACTCACATTCTCAGGCACCCGCAGAGTGTAGTAAAGTACGATGTTATGACCACATGAGGGCAGTGCTATGGCAAAATATAACTTTACACACATACTTTGGATGTAGGAGTTATAAATGTTCTGAGCCATACAAAACCCCTCTGTATTCTGTGTTGTATATTTGGGGGGGTTTATATTGCAAATGATTCGATGTTTAACATGATTTATTCTCTGAGAAAGTACAATAATAGCAAAAACATCTATTGATATAGTACTATGGAAAAGTAAAAAGCCAAGTTTTCAGTACTGGTTAACGGAAACTAAGAAATGGCAATAAATGGTGTGATTTTGCAACACACATTCATTTGCAAAGTGTGAAAGGTACTTTTTAAATTAACATCTTCTACTAAGCTGCCTGTTGTGTAGACCAAACTGAGTTAGTTATGTCTTGTATGCACAAATGAGTTATAAGTGGTGATATATGGCTTATCAAACCATAGAAAAAGATAATTTAATTTTGAAAAGATAATATTATGAAGATGAACAGGTATCAGGGCTGGATAAAAATTAATGTAAAAGTAGTCCATATCTAAAGAACTCTGAAAACCTCCAGAAGGCTTTAAAATATTACAAAAACAGAAACACATAACAAAGAAAAGCAAATAAAATGTGTTGTATCTTGCTGTTACTACTTTGTTTTGTTATATATTTTTGTCTTTTGCTACTACGACCCCTTCATACCCTGTTGCTATCTGAACGGCACCCAGAGATGTGGGGTCAGTAACAAAGTCTTTACAGTCTGCACAGCGTCATCGCTCTCTTCATTTGAAACAGTAGCTTCATTTGTACTCCGCGGGCGGCCCAGTGCAACATGCAGTGGCTTGTTTGCAGGTAAGGCTCAGAGATGGTGTGTAGTATGCTGTATGACTCTGCAGAGTCTGGTTATGTCAGTTCTTATCAAACTGGATGATAGTATAACATTTGCCCAGACAAATTTATGGTGTTGATGTGCTCCTCCCACTCCTTTTCAGACATGTAATTGAATCTATAGTGGGTTTTTTTTGTCCATTTTTTATTAGTTTGTTTATCTCTTTATTCCACATACTTCAATAAGTGTTTGTCCATTAACTATGATTATCAATTTATTTTTGCTTAATACATGTTCAGAGTAAATTATCTAACTAACCCGATCTAATCTGTCCTGATTTGGCTGATACGACATGTCAAATAATCATACACTAAACTTTCACAGTTAAAAGTGGTGCAGTGACAAAGAAGATAACCAGTGGTGACTCATGAATAACATCAGGGTCAACACAACAAGTAACCACACCCTTAATTTATGAATAACTATCCACTGCAGTCACAGAGTAACTAGTTTCAGCTTCAACTCCCTTCTCACACAAAAATAGGCACAAGTTTCATACTGGGACCAGCTAATTCAACTTCCAGTTTTATTTGTCATCTGAAATAGAAAATAGGAACTGGATAAACCAGATGTGTGCCTGTAGGAGTGTTTGTGTGTGTGTGTGTGTGTGCGCGTGCGTCCGTTTCAAGTATACATTTCTTTCTTTCCCACTGTGGGATTAAGGTCACACCCTCTCTGACTCTACTACTCTTTTCTTTCTTTCTACCCTTTAACTGAGTTTTAACATGAACTAAAAAAAATAAATCAAAACTTTATTTTATAGTTTATGCCATAATAATCGATCTGCAGGGCAAAGACTCAGTTTGGACTGCCTTGGTTGTTTACTCATCTTCTCTGTAAAGGAATTTAAAGTATGCTCTGAATGAATAAAACGACTCCTTGTCTAGTAAGCTGCATGTACAGTATTCAAGGATTATGCATTAATCCCAAGAGGAGAGGAGAATATCTTTTTTAGCTTTTCACTGACAAGCATAGACCATTTTTAGAAGCCGAATGCTAGCAGGCTAAAGGATCCATCGGCCTGCTGGAGGACATTTCGAAGACCAGATGCTTGCTGTCATGGAGAGTTTAAACGGAACTCTGTTAAAAAGACATCTTTCTGCTCAGAAAGATGTGCCACAAATAGCCAAGGGAACTCAGGAGACTTGCTCAACCACAATGCTGATGACAGGGACAGAATTTATGTTAAATATTGGACATGGCAGTTTTGATTGACAGCTGCTTTGTATCAAGATGTCCTAATTAGACAGATAAAATTGTCCATCTTAATCCCAGCATGTGACCTTGTATGTTTCTCAGCTTTATTTGCACATAACAAAATATCCAGATGTCATCAGTAAACGTTTGATGTCTGCCTATCTTGAGTGTTATGGATTGTGGCAATAATAAGCAATAATAATAATAAGAGCAGCTGCTTTATCAACTAAGAAGCCATATTTGGTGAGCAAATCACAGGTCAGGTTGTTTGTGATGTTATGAACATGTGGGATGAATTACTTCTATTATCATAATGTGACTTTTGGCAAGTGAAGCATAAGGGATGACTGATGAGAATCCAGAGGTGGACGTTTGCGTGGAATTTACACAAATATCGGCCTTTTAGAAAAACTGGTCTTTCTCTACATGCCAGGAGGAATGGAGATATTTTTAGATGACAACAAAGGAACTTGCGATAGAGAAATTTGCTCTTGGTTGAAAAAGTTAAAATGTCTTTCTCCTTCCACAGACAAAAGAATAATGACTCCTAAACCTCTTCTTTGCAGGTTCAATATCCCAGTTCTGTGAATGGAAAATACCAAAAGAATCTCTTTTAGATTCAGTTTCCACAGTGAACATGACATGAAACATGTGCAAATACCCGTTTCAGTCATGAGAAAAAAGGTTCACATCAACTATTCAACAGTGGAATTCCTCGAATGAGTTTCACCTGCAGAATATTTGCTCTTTGTACAAAGGAAAAACTAAAACTTCTTCAGTCTGGGGCAGTGATTTATGCACATATACATCCCAATCCTGGCTCTCAGCTGCCCACAAAAAGCATTTACAAGCTTTGCTAAAGAAAATGCAGCTAATCACTGACCACACAGGATGTTTAAACTTCTGCTTCAGGCCATTTGCTGTTATTTTAAACCTGCAATAGCTGGAAAAACAAAAGAAGTCATTTGAAAACGTTTGCCAGGTGTGAAATCCTTGAATTCAAACCTTCTGTAAATCAGGTCACTATTTCCCATTTTTCAAGGGGTGTTCAAACTTATACACACTACTATGTGTATTGTAGGAAACCCAAATATTACATGCATCTAATACCAATGAAAGACTGAACATGTTCTGAAAGAAATGGTTAGAAACACACAAGTTTACGATACATGTTGGCCTGACTCCCTCAATCTGGATTCAGTCCGAATGTGAAAGAATTTCAAGAAATTGGATTCAAGACTATCAATTTACTCATTGTGCTCTCGCCATCTGCTGCTGAGTCTGTCACTGTTGCCACAGAGACAGGAGCCGACAAAGGCAAGGTACTGTATGTCTATCATTAAACTCATCTCCCCTGTTTGTAGTGAAAACTTGTAGAACTGATATTTACAGTAGACATATAGCGCGCCAAAATAATGACAGCAACCATAACACAATCCTTCTGACCAAAGTCAAGTCTTCTCCTTATCTTGCACAAGTGCATGCTGGGTGTGTGTCTGCGCTTTTGAGAGACACCTCATTCCCTCTGCTTTATAAGCAGGCACAACCGTGCAGATGGCTCAGCATATTCCCATGCTCCAGAAGCTCAGACAAGCCAGGGCTTCACTAGTGATTTTGCCCCCCCTACAGAGTAGATTAATTGCATATACAAGCAGGTTTGTCACAAAACACTGGAAACAAGCGCAGATATAAACTGTGGCAATTGATTGCATATGCTGCTGATAATAGCTTTAAACAGACTGCCAGTATGCAGCCAGCTCGGAGCAAATGTGCACGTTTCTGCTGCTGCTGGACCACAGCATAAAAGCCAGACAAAAAAAGATTATGAGGAGATCATGTGAGGAGCCGGAGATAAGGGAGTCATTGAGGACCTCACAAAACAAATCACAGCAAAAAAATGGGACGGGTAGACCTTGTAAACATGTGACGAGATTAACCTTTGCAGTCAGTGAATTGCACATGCCAATGTTTTTTAGTTTGCGCCGACTATTGTGTTTCTTCCCCTGTGCAGGAGAAGAACAGAGCAAATGCCTGGAGAGCCGTCATTACAGGCTAATTAAACTGAACCGTGGCCCGCTGTCACACTATCTTTGCAGTCAAACAGCGAACAATGTCTCACTGTGGACTCACGCTGCAGCTCGCCCTGAACAGTTCAGTTTCAGCACACTGCCTTCTTTCAAGAATCACAAGGGCACCTGCTAACGTGCCATATATGCCCATGACCATCGCACACACACACACAGCTGCTGGTGTGTTTCACATGGAAAAAGCAGCTGGTTTTTCAGAGGGGCCATTAGCAGCGGAGAGGCTGTTTGTGGTGGGTTATTTTGGGATCTAGTGTTGTGTTATTTAGGGATCTAAGTTGTTTTGGTAACTTTTTTTTGTCTGTGGTGTGTAAGTAGGAGGTAATCAGCTGGTATAAGAGACAGCAACGTTTGGCTCCTTCCTCAATGTGAGCGTATTCAACAGGACACTTATCAATAATTAAACACAACATGAGCGTGGCAGCTTTTGACCTGGGTGACAAGTTTTATTAATACTGCTTTCAAAGAGAGATTTACGGTATACCGAAATATGCTGGCCACAGAGAAAATGGTCACAGTTCACATCAACACCAACAGAAAAAAAAGCCAGTTTAGCTTGTAACAGTGTGTTATTTGAGGCCCAGGTAGTAGTTTAAAAAAAAAAAAAAATTTCTTTTTCAAATTACTATGTTGAACTTTTTCTTTATTTTTATCTAAGCGTGTCCATCTGTTGCTGTGGTGTGCCATGAATCACACAGGAAGGTTGCAGCATACATCAGTTCCTGCCATCAACGAAAACACTGCTCCTTATTTACCCACCAGGTTGGGTCTTTGCTTTTAACAGTTAAAATCTCATTGTAATTAGAAAAACGTATAGCTTCCCCCTCGATATTTCGATCCTATCTGATAGCCTCTAGTTTACCCAACTTCCTGTGATTTGCTTTAGTTAACAATGTCAGACTGTTTTACAGACATTTGGAGCAAAAGTAACCATCAACGAACACAAATGTAGAGTAAATACATTAAGGACAATAACACAAGAAAAACCCCGTTCTTGTTAACATGTTTCTTAAAATGAATATTCTGTGAAAACCCCTCTCTAGAGGATGTCAATAAGTGGAACAGTCCCCATTAATTACATCTGTGGGACGAAATCACTGTTGCTACACGGGCTGCAGCGGCACACATGCCTCCCACCGCACAGCCTTTCTGCCAAATGCAAACACATGCCTCAGGCTCCCTGTAATTATTAGCACATTGTCTGCAGCGGAGGGAAATGCAATGTGCAACAGATCCTGAAGCCCTCACAACTGCCTACAAGCTGAAAGTCCCTCCGCATGCCGCTTTAAAGATGCTTTTAAACAGCTCCCATGACAACCAAGACACAGAAAGTTTCTGAGCTGCAGCTCTGGCCCCTCTATCCGGTCATAAAATCCCTCCTTTTTCTCCTTCTGAACTGCAACACAACAAAAGACTACAGAGAAAGCTGCAGATAATCGCTCAGTCCAAAGACAGAGAAACAACTACACACACTAGTTCTGTCCTTGATGAATCAAACAATTAGTGGTTTGTAAAGATTAAGCAAACTGGTGTGCGAATGGGTTTTCTTTTTTAGGCCTTGTTGTCCACAGCAACCGAAGAATACGTGGTTCTCGGTTAGAGGTCTCCCAAGCTCAAAGGGGAGAAGTGTGACAGCTACATAAATGCATGTGAAGTGGGCCATAAATAGAGTTTTCACACTAAGAAAATCATGTTTTTCAGGTGATAAGCAGCAGTTAGTGTGATCACGCAGTGCTAGGCTAAGAAAGAACCAAATGGTCCGCATGTTAAAGGATCTATACCTGAAATTATTTTAATCTTCCTAAGAAAAATGGTTTCTTGGTTTCTTGAAAAATGGACTTACCCCTTTTAAGTCCATAAAAATGAATGACTCATTGATTGCCAATATGTACAGTAGTCAGGACATTTTAGTTAGCGATAGCGGCTAACTTTTAGCTCTGGCGTGATGCTTTTTCTCTGCCAATGGGGTTAACTTCTGTAACTTCCGGATTTCCTAGGGGGAACGCTCTTACTGGCTGACCTGAATCTGGAAGTTACGGAAGTTAACCCAATTGGCAGAGAAAGAGCATCACGCCAAAGCTAAAGCTGCTATCAGTAACTAAAATGGCCTGGACGCGTTCATATGCGCAATCAATGAGTCATCTTTTTTCATGGACTTACCCCTTTTACCACATAATATACTGTGTAGAAACCGTTTTTCTTAGAAAGATTTAAATAATGTCAGCTATAGATCCTTTTAATGAGTCTTTAAGACATTTACTGTAAATTCAAAAGTTGAAAAACTGTAGTTAACGGCACCATTTTGTTTGTTTTACACTTATCAAGCCCAGTGCACTTAATGATGAGAAGAGGCTTAGGAGGAAGATTCACTTGGCCCCTGACTCTTTAAGTATAGTGAGCATACCCTGTCTAAACTCCACAGCTCTATGGAAACAACTGTGGGAGGAAAGAGACTGAGAGGTGTGAGAAAATAGCATATCTGCCAGTGGTTAACACTATCAGTGTACTGCATTTAGCAAACACACTGATATTTTAAGTAAATCAGCATTTGGCAAAGAGATGAATATTTTCCAGGAGGAAGAAGTTTGAGGGTTTTGTGGTGATTTTTTAAGTGAATAAAAGCTCAACAGCACCAGTTTCCTTTGCGATGAATTGTACAGCGTACAGTCTGTTAGATGGTTTCCTGCTTTGCTGAATGGAGAAGCGAGTCAGATCAAAATCAAAGAGGAACGCCTGAGTAAACAAATGACAAAGGAACAACTAGTGAGCTCAGTTTTTGAGTATTGAAATCACCCCCTTCATAGGCGTACAATAGTCTGGTCAACTCCCACCCTGCAACAAACAGTCCTCCTCAGGGTAAAGTTGCATGAAAACTCTCAGATGTGCGACCTATTCTCAGATTTTGCTTGATAAAACTCGGCTAAATGGTGTTGTTTAACTGAGAGCCACAGGTGAGCCTGACAGCACTCGACACCAGCCAGTGTGTGCGCCGGGCGAAGTGACAGCTGTGCAAAAGGCCTATGACATGTGCAGCACGATTCACTGGCTCAGCGCTGATGTAACATCAGGAACGGTTTCAAACTGCCCTCCCTTTTCACATTTCCTCTCCTGTGTTCTTCCTGAAAAATGAAAAGCATTTCACAAGAACGAAAAAAAACATTCCACATCCACAATGAGAGTCGTGAATGGAAAATCATAAGCAAACAAGATTATTCTTGACATTGCCGGGGCTCTGCCCTCCACTGTTCAAATACTGAGGTTTCAGGACAAAAAGCCTGCTCTGGAAATGCCGGAAATTCTTGAAACTGGGGTTTCTGATTAAAAAAGAAGAAAAACAAACTAAACTGGAAAGCGGCAGCAGTTTCAGGAGAGATAACAGGCCGCTGTATTTGTGTGTCTATCTGGGTTTAACAGCCCTGGCTTGGTCCTTCACACCAGACACGTCACATGCAGGGTACAGCTTTCAGCCCTGCACCGGGTCAAACTTCACATCCACGGCCACAGAGCAAACACAACATGAGCAAACACAGAAAAATGCACAGATAAAAAAAACTTGCATTCCTGCACTCTGACTCCCATGAATACGTTCACAGCAACATCTTTGGTCGGGGTGTAATACCTTAAAAATGTGAGCTATTTTGAAAAAGTAGCTGCCATCCTTAGATGGCTCAAAAATGTACAATTACAAGGAACTTACACCGGTTTTCATGTCTTGTGACTAACCCACCCATCTCCATGACAACTTTGATCATTTCTTAAGCTCTCCCTGACTAAACACAGTGATGTCACCCCACGGTTCATATCCTTCTCTTTAGATGTAAGAGAGGAAGCTGAACTTACACACTCAACTGCATTTCTTCTTTGTGAGGATCTGAAAAAACGAAGCTCCAAGACATGATACCTAGTGAGATGAATGAATGAATGAATGAACGGCTTTGAAATAATAACTTGATCTGATCTGTGCCTCAGGGCAACTTGCTCTTTGAGGGCGAAATGCCAAACTTCTTCTAAAAGTGAAAATAACTGTCTCACCCGAGTAGTAAAAGAGAATAAGCAAAGGCAAAGATGGTTTTAATCAAAGATCGGTGCCTCGGTTTTATTGGTAAAAAAAAAAAAGGAAAAGTGAAGTTTTGCATTATCTGCAAACTGATTTTAACTCGGAAGAGTCACCACCTTAAAGGCCCACGTAGGACCTTTCGGCAGAGCACGGTTTACCTGACAATCACTACTCTGAAACTAGAGATCTCATCATTTATTCACAGCAAATGACTCACACCCGCAAGAGCAGAAAGGAAACAGGCCGAGGCTCACTTCACTTCACAGCGAGTCCTCCTTTCAACCATCATAACGCCCCAAACTCTCATTTCCTCTTTTTTTTTCTTTTTTTTCTTTTACAAGCTCAAACTCTTTCAGAGAGGAAACATTGTTTAGTGACAGTAGCAGCTGCTCATTGAAAAGGCACCACTTCCAAACTGATCTGGATACATTTTTTTTTATTATTTCAACAGCATAGCAAAAGAAAAGAGGGAGAAAAATAAAATCAACAGCAGTATGTATGATCTATTAACAAAGACTGCAGGACCTTCCAGGCTGATGATGACGGCTATGAGAAAAAATAAAAGCATAGAAAATGGGGGGGAAAAAAAGGGGGGGGGGGGGGGGGGGGGG
>JAVQJG010117969.1:0-30700 GCA_036024015.1 Craterocephalus amniculus
CTGACGGACTCTGGTCCTGATGGACTCTGGTCCTGATGGACTCTGGTCCCTCTGATGGACTCTGGTCCTGATGGACTCTGGTCCCTCTGATGGACTCTGGTCCCTCTGATGGACTCTGGTCCCTCTGATGGACTCTGGTCCTGACGGACTCTGGTCCTGACGGACTCTGGTCCTGACGGACTCTGGTCCTGATGGACTCTGGTCCTGATGGACTCTGGTCCTGATGGACTCTGGTCCCTCTGATGGACTCTGGTCCCTCTGATGGACTCTGGTCCTGATGGACTCTGGTCCTGATGGACTGGTGCTAGAGGACACTGCTGCAGCAGAAATCCAGACGTGACCAGTAAACATTCTGTGTTGTTCATAAAAACAGAAATATTTAGTCTTCAGACAGTTTTTATCTAGTTTTTTCTGCCCTGATCCAGATTGTGATCCAGGTCGTGATCCAAATCCTGGCAGACCAGCTGTCCTCATGCATGAACAGTGAACATGAGGGTCTGCAGCTTCCTCAGAGACCCGGGCTGTAACAGAAGCTGTTTTTTTCCTCCCTCGCTCCTCGGCATAGGCTCACGTGTAAAAATAGCCGAGGAGCGGCCGGTCACATTAAAGGAGGATTTCCCTCGGCTACAACTTTCTAACAGGTGAAAACAGCACATCTTACCGTACGAGCAGCAGCTGCAGGGAGTCTGAAGCAGAGAGAAGAAGGAGTTGTTTCTGGGCTGCGAGCAGGCTGGGCTGTCTGACGGGGTCTGCTCAATGTGTGCTGCACATTCCACACAGCTGACAGGGACGGACTAAAACGGGAAAACAGGCGGAGCGGCCACGGGAAGCTCCGACAGAGGGAGACAGTCAGCCTGGCCGGGATGACCAGAGGCTGGGATCAACTGGTCCCAGCTGATACCATCAAATCTAATCAAACTTTACTTGTGTAGCCCTTTCCATACATAATGCATCACAAAGTGCTTTTAAACCTAAAAAAAAAGTTTTAAAAAAGTATAAAATATCAAAATCATCATCATGCAGTCTTCTTTTACACATGAGACAGCTCACACAGCGAGCTGCTTCACGTTCTTCTCATGAAGCAGGGACAAGGCTGAGTTAATGAGCTGAATTATGTAAAGTTGTGATCTCCATCCAACATTCACTCCTTAACTTCCTGTCAACGCAAACATATAATCAGCCAATCACAGGGCAGCTTCTAGTCACACTGACACCATCATAACTACATAAATATCTCACATTTACAAGCACAATCAATTTAAAAGCACAAGTTAGAAAAATGTACAAAAATGATTTAACACACAAATGTTTTATTTTCAACCTCACAAATGTCATAGTTTCATTTTCCAAAAGTCAAAGACAAATCATCAAATGCGTTTTCTTCTACACACAGAGCAGTTTATGAGTGCCCCAGGGCTACAACTACTACCACAACTACTACTACAACAACCACTACTACTACTCCAGTCATTTAGCAGACGCTTTTGTCCAAAGTGACTTACAGCTGGAAATGAGAACAACACAAGCACGAAATCAAACACGGCTTACATATGTCTTACATACATAAAGCCCTTTAGAAAACACAATTCCCCCATTTAAATGTGCACATGTGCTTTGTAGGAAACAAATGAGAGATGAAGATGATGCTTCCAGCAGGTCCATGCTGCTCATTCACTCAACCCGGAACTTAATAAAGACACGAGTGACCCACCAGTTATGGCAAAAGACAAGTTTCTACTTATTAATGTGGGTAGTACTTAGAATTTTTGTAAGGAAATTATTTGAGATTACACATAAACTGAGTAATAATCCTGATCTAAACAGATGGATCTACCTTTCAGAGCCAGTACGAAGCCAGAATCTACCTACATTCACGTTTGAGTCCTTACAGGCCACATAAAAAGCACTAACAGAAAAACTTGAAATACCTTCAGGTCAGACACTATGCACATGCTAAAATATATTCACAATCTTCTAGACGTCTTTAACTATTTTAGTGTTGAACAGGATAACTTTCATACCAAGCTGAATTAATTCCTACGGAAATCAGAGACACCTTTACTCTCAGAATGAAACAGATCCAGAAAAATGTAGTGTCGTTTCTTACAAAGTGTCTCTATATGTCCATATTAAGCATACAACAGGGGTCGGTCCAAACTGATGTAAGACATTTCAGGGACAAAGCTTCGTGGTCTCCGGGATTGCAGAAAGATTCAGCGGTTTGGCTAACAACCTGCTGATGTTAGCGTGATAATCGAGCAGCGACTACAGACTACTGTTTTTACACCTGAATCATTAAGATCTCATAAGGAGGCTTCTGCTTACGTTGGGCCGAATGGGGATGAGATGAACCTCCTTCAGTATACCTGAGACAGTCTTTGCTGTCAGACTGTTTTTATCTTGAAAGACAGAGACTAGGTATTAACAGCAAATCAAGCTTTTACAGCTCGGTTTGGTAAAGTGCACGCGTACCTGGGAAGTGGTAGATCCAATAAAGAGTTCTCTGCTGTCAACATATTCCAGATTTCCTACATTTTTCAGAGGATCTGTGTATGAACTGTGCTGGAGTGGACCATTTTTGAAAATCAAAAGAATGTTTGAAAACTTTGTGGAGTTCTGAAATGATGAGTTGTTTATGAACAGTGATGTCAAAGATTAATACAGCTCTGTAAATTTACTCTCGCACATTTTGGGAATAAAGCTTGTTTATTTTTTAAAGTGTAGCCCAACATCACATCTACAAATAATAATAACTTATTGTCCATTGCTACGATACAAAATAACCCCACACAAACTAAAACCACAACTCATATGAGCGGTGGGACGTTTTCACGCTCTCATCAAAGCCTCATCAGAGACTGTGCTCCGTATGCTGAAAGCGTGGAGCGAGATTGCTGGTGTGCATGTTCAGGCCTTTCCACCTTGCACAGGCACTTGCAGGAGGTCATGTGACTGGTCTAATTCTGTCCCTGGCATGTGGCAGCAGCTGGGTAAGCGGAGATCATAGCGGTGTCCTGACTTATCAAACGGCTTGTCGTTCAGGGAGAACAACTTGTCTGCGATGTCATTGCGCACAACCAGCGCAAAGACCCTGGCGATGTAGCGATGCTTAGCAAAGAGCAGGTAGAGCTTCTTCCTCCTCCACGTGATATATCGGCAGGGGCTGTCAGCACACAGGGTCACCTGTGGAAAGGAAAGTTCATTTTAAACAGCCAGACAGGAGCCCACAGGTTGGGAAAAGCGTCTAACTAATGCTGAAGGAACCTGGAAGATGCCCTCCTCTGATGGCCTCAGAGAGTCCCACTCCGGTGAATCCATGAACTGGAACGGGTGGATGTAATGGAGGAACTCTCCGTTAACCGTCACACGGATTCTGGAGGAGAGAGGATGGAAAGTTTCCTTTAAAATCAAGACAACACAGCACGAACATTTACTGAACATAAGGCCAGTTCATTAACCCGGTACATCGACCTGGTTCGTCGATGTGGTTAATCAGCCCAGTTCATTGACTTGGTTCATTAACCCGGCTCATCAATCCAATTCATTGAACTGGTTCATCAACCAAGTTCATCAAACCAATTCATCAATTGAGTGTTTCAATCTGCTTCATTGACCTATTCATCGACCAGGTTAATCAACCCAGGTCATATATTCGGTTCATTGACCCAGTCCATCAAACCAATTCATCAAACCGGTTCATCACCCATTCTTTGATCTCTGCTGCAGACTTGTTTATATAATCACTCACATTTTATTTAACTAACAAGTGAAAAATGACCAAAGACTGACATCAACCAA
This sequence comes from Craterocephalus amniculus, assembly GCA_036024015.1. Classification (NCBI taxonomy): domain Eukaryota; kingdom Metazoa; phylum Chordata; class Actinopteri; order Atheriniformes; family Atherinidae; genus Craterocephalus; species Craterocephalus amniculus. The sequence continues at coordinate 3,799 of JAVQJG010117969.1, forward strand.
TGATTTCCATTGAAATCAATAATAATTAACATCAGTTATTGATAATGTTATTATAGCCCATTAACTAAAGTTCTGTTACTCTGGAAAGATCCGCATGGTGGCAGCAAACCATAGCAGGTTTAAAACATGAAGATGACCTTTACGAAGAGTTCACAGTACAATGAGTTTTGTAATATACCGGGCCGAATGCATGCCTTTAGACCAATCAGTGGACTGGATTCAGCCATGTGACCTTGCAGCAAGAAACTAACCCCATTAGGGGACAGGACTTAGACACATGACTCGCCAGCTTCCATACCACAACACAGTCTCACATAGCGGCAAAATGCAGGAACATTCAGTCTCTAGTCAGTCTCTAGATGATTTAGTGGCAAGACTTGGGTCTACATCGCTGGCCTGGAAATGGTTCGGTTTTGAAAACACTAACATTGATCAAATTAACGTTATATGCAAGATTTGCTGGAAGACGGTCGCATTAAGTGCAGTTCAACAACAAATCTGTTCAACCACCAGCAAACAAACCATTCAAAAGAGTATGAAGAATATGCACAACTTCACAACTTTACAAGCACACCTACGCCCAAAGTAAAAACGGGTACTTCTGCACATCACACTCGGCAAACCCTTGCCCAGTCATTTAGCAAACAAGTAACAAGTAAATGTTGGCAAGACATCACAAACGCCATCAGTAATTTCATTGCTAAGGAACTGATTGTGATTCCTATGGCGTAGAGTGAAGGAAGAATTTGGTAAGGTGCTTGATCCAGATACAGCGTGCCAAGTTGCAAACTGCACTACCAAACTTACAAGAAGCATTCACGGAGGAATTGCAAAATGTGACGCACTTTTCTGCCACCACTGATTTGTGGTCGAGCAGGACCTCCGAGCCATGCCAGTCTTTGACGATGCACTTTCTCGATGAACTGAAGAGGTTTGCAGAAGTCCTACTTTCCGCAGGACCACACAGGTGAAACCATTACACTTGGTTTGAAAGATACCCTAGCTACCCTAGCTGCACGGTCGCTACCAGAAGAACACATGACAAGCATAACGACCGACACTGGTGCAAGCGTTGTCAGTGAAATCCGGATCAACATCTGGACCAGGTTTCCATGTTTTGGGCACAGGCTTCACATTGCAATCAGTGAGTTACCTTTGTAGTTTCTTTCTTTCTTTTAATTGAAATTTTAAATTCAAGATTGAGCTGTAGCTCAGGTGGATAGAGCTGTCATCTACTAAACAGGAAGTTGGCAGTTCAATTCCCCTGTGCTACATATCAAAGTGTCCTTGGACAAGACGCTGAACCCTACCTTCCCTCCAAATGTACCTATTGGGTGTGTGAATGATTAGCTACATTTTGAACAAAATACACATATTTTAATATAAAACATACATATATATATATATATACAGTATATATATATATATATATATATATATATATATATATATATTTGTGCATGTGTGTGCACAAGACAGCACACAATGCCCATGATGCTTGAATATGAGAAAATTATATAACAGCACAAAGCTTGACTGAATTGCTGGCTATCTCCTTTAAAAGATTCAGATTTTCTGTTCAGACCTATTTCTCAGACCAAATATCAGCTTGGGTGGCTGAGTAAAGAAGTTTACCCTTCTATAATGAGCGGTTCAGAGGAAGGTCACGGCGCAACTTGAGCCAAATAACCAAACAGATATTCTCTCAAAATACCTCCATGGGCTGGGCTATATCTGACCACTTTGACTGAGAGTCATGTTCAGACCTCGCCCAATTTCAAACACACTCACACACACAAAAGCTCTAGTCGATATGATGGAAACGAGAGGTCCCTAAACACTGTTGCCTAGCGACAGATAAAAATCAGGCTGCATTGGCGCAGCTGTGTATGAGCAAGCAGCTTTTGGTTAGCTTCGATGCAGCTCCGCATCCGGCCGTTCTCTAGCCCTCCCATCTGCTCCTTTCTGATCCCCTCTTTGCTTATCTTGCCTCACTGAGGTGAACCACACACCTCAGGAAGGTAGATTACATGAAACATAGACATCCAATGTGATCCTTCATTAGTATGCGTTATCAGTCTCTTCACCAGTTAAAGCAAATGTTACGGTGGGCAAAGAGTAAACAGCAAAAGTATGATTATGAAGTGATCCTTTCTTATGCACATATTAAAAATAAATGACAATGAAGAAATTAAACAGGTCTCAAAATAAAAAGTTCACCAACATCTAATGCTATAACACTTCCTCTATTGTTACATAAACATATATAAAAAAAAAAAAGACCTGAGATGTGGAAAAACAACCAGTCCAATGAAAAATATACCAGAGATTAATGGAAAAAAAATAAAATTTTCAATACTGGCTTCAGGCCATCGACAAGCAGCAACAATAAGAACAAACAGTCTTTCTTCCCACTTCTGAGACACTAAAAATCAATATGTGGTTTGCTTGAAATTAAGAAAAGGAACATAAAAGCTTCACTGAAACCTCTCCGGATAAGAAAGCTGTGAATGAAACCAAAGGGAGTTTGTTTGAAGTGAGAGACACCAAACTCGCATCCTGCCAGTCTTTGAATAAGCAGAGGAGCATCCGTATGATGGCTCCTGTGTTGCAGCGATGCAGCAACAGCATTTAAGGTCACAATCTGTGCGGGGTCAGCAGAGGGGATAAAGACACTGACGACAGTGGGGATTGGTTAAGAATAATGACACACAACAGGGGAGTGTGTGTGGTCTAGCCTGTTGTGTTCAACGCATACAGGAGGTCTACATAAACAATGGCAAGGCATTCAAGGTTTGTAAAACGGCATCTATATTTCATTTTGACTATTTCAATCCTTTCTCTGAAAGCACAGATTTAATCTTAATTCACTTTCTAATCATTTATTAACCTCCCCCAAAATATAAACCGCAGACATAAATAAGTTCAATTTTTTACTGATCTAAATTGTAAACTGCCTCTTTGCATAGACATAATATATTTGAGATTTTAGCAGAAGTATAACAAGCTCTCTGAGACAAAGCAAAAACACAGTCCAGCGAAAACTTGGGTTTATCTTTTCATTGAAGGCTGAACAAACAAGCTAAAACGGTTGCTAAACTCCATTCGTCAATTATTTCTATACAACTACATACTGACACCTGGGGGATTCAGAGGAGAACATCTATGAAATCTGTGAAATTAAGTCAGGTAAGGATGGCTCTTTCTGAACCTTAGTCACTGCTTAGATTCATACTACAGGGAAGAACAGGTTACAGTGGGAATCAAACAGGAAAAGAAGCTAAACTAGAGATGGTAGCTGTAGGACAGATGAAAAGAAACAGGACTGTGTACTGACGAGGCAACAAACAACAGAGGATGTATTTCAGTAAGTGCGACATTAGAATATCACACACTGTGTTTAATTATCCCTCCCTTGATGTCACACGCCCCGACTAATTTTGCGGGTTGCGGCGACACCAAACCCAAACCCCACGGGGAAACTCCGCTTTCTCTGGGACACACCGAGGTTTTCATGACAACACATCCTCCTTATCATCCTCCTCCTCCGCTTTCCCGATCTGATGAGGCGCTTGGACATCCCTCTGGGAGGAGTTAACTCTCCTGGTCCAAATCAGGCTAATAGGTCCTGCGATTATTGTTTCAAGTGAAGTGAAGCCAGTTGTAGAAAAGGTTTGGATGAAATGGCCAGAGAGGAAAAATAAGGTCCAGATTACAAAGAATCCAGTAACTTCCTTGTAACTTAATCCAATTTAAACAGTAAATAATTTATATTAACTAGCAGATGAATAATGAATTTAAAGTCATTCAGCATTAGACAGAAACAGGAGCGAATATATTATATTTCCAAACATAATCACAGCATTTAAACAAAGCATAGAGTCCTGCTTAGACAGTATATTCTGTCCCTCTGCACAACCAAAATGAGCCTTTATCCAAGTTATTCATTACATGAAAGCAGAATAAAGACAATATCAGTGCAAGTGCCTTTAGCACATCAGTTTCCTCTGGCCTAATTAAATTGCTAAATAAATTTCACTATTTGCATCTATGGTAATCAGCCAATTAAAGCTATCTGAAATGCAAATTCAGTGACCCATAGACTTGTGAGAAACATGAGAAGTAACTGCTGTGAGTTGATTCCTCTCTGTATACAGAGGAACCAGGATAACGTCTCGGGGATTGACTCAGGATTTGAAAAATATTTAATCGGTGTGATTAACTATGAGGAAGACAGACAAAATATCTATAAAATTCAAACCACATCACCTAACAAATTAGTTGTTTATTTTTGTGAAATATGCTGGGTTCAATATATCTTCTTTAATGCACTTTAGAGGTGAAAGTTTGTGTATTTTGACATACACTTTTATTGAAAAGATCCTTTGCTCCTCCACAATACTATCGTATCCTCTGCGCCCTCTAAGCAGACTGGCGATCGATCTGTGAAGCCATGTCTGACACGTGACACTACTGCTCCTCGCTTGGACACCTTGAAGAAGCTGGTATCAGTGCATGCATCCTGCACCATACTGCATTATTACTCAGACTGATGTTCAGTCTTACTCAGGAGAGGGAAATTTAGGGATGGGTCCATCCCTCTCCGATCCAGCTAGTGCACTTTACAATCTCAGAAGATTTGATACAAGCTGTAAAGGCCATTTGAATTAAAGAAAACAAGTGTACAAAATGGTACTTGTCCAGAGAAAGGGTAACCCCCAAAACCCACCGCACGCGGAAGCGACGCCACGCATAGGTTTCTGAAGCGCCCCAGAAGCGCCGTTGCTTGCCGCTTCTCTAAAATATGCGGCTGTTCTATTTTTGCCGCTTGCATTCCTCGTCAATTTGAGCAGATGGGATCATGCAGGCAGGAAGTCAGTCGGTGAAAAACAAAGTGGATCCGATGGATTTTAACAATAAAACACTGTATATCGTATTTTACTGTGAAATATCAAACCCCCCGGCCGTGTTGTCCTGTACTGTATATTTAGGTAGAACTGATGCAAGTATATCAGGTATATAAGAGATGCAAGATTAGAAACAGACAAAAGATCTTTGAAATACGGCCCGACAGACACTGTCTGTAGGGTTGCTGCACTGTGTGATGGTCAGTCTGCTACTGCATACTGAAACATGACGGGAAAGCTATTTATCTCAAGCTGAGAGCTCAACGACTTAACTATACACCTCTATAATAATAAAGAAAGAAAAACTATGTCCAATGAGAGAGTAAAACACAATTACCCCTGAATATAATTTGCAAAAAAATAACATTTAATCTGCAAGCAAAATTACCCTGTCATACACGAGATTGATAATTTACCATATAGGTAAAGGCAGAGAGTTACATTAGACAGTAAACTTTCCTCCTCATGCAGCGAAATTTCTTAACATCACCCTAAAAGGATCCCAAGTTGACTAATACATAACAAATACTGTCCTTCACGCAGCCTTGAATATGAAAACCTAATTAACTCACTGCCTTCTTCGTAATGCCTAATCACAATACCTCAGACGAAAAGCAGACCACAAATAATTCACTGGCACACACAGGAAGCCCATTGTGTTTATTTTTGTGATGTATAATGCATACTCGCAGCACCTCAGTTACATTCTTCTATATTTAATGATGCTCAACCTCTCTGTATTGACAAAGCAAAGACAGACTTCACATGATTTTCTAAAAAACATGAAGCATAAGAAAATAAAGATATAATTTATAGTTATGGATAAACTATGGATAATAGCTGGAATAGCTTATAAAAGAAAATAAACACTATCCTCACACTTTGATGCAGAAATTCTACAAACAAGGTGAGTTATAATGAAATCCTCTCAGCCTTCGTTGCATCCCAGACATCTCACATAATCATCTTTTAATCCACTAACATAGAAAAGGCTAGATTTATAAATTCATCCGGCAGCGGTTGTTTCTTCGCAGAGAGAGGACACAGACAAGGACATTGAAATGTGCGTAAGGCCTTAGAAGCTATTTTCCCTGTCTTTTAGCTCCCCTGGGGGAAAGAGTTTTATAGAAAGCAAAAGCTGAACAGTGGGTTGCCTTTCTGACAGCTGTGAATTGGACCTTAATTGTGGTCACAAAAAGAAAAAATCTACCATTTGCTGCTGCTTTCTCAGGAAACTGCTGCACCTCTCCACATGAAGCAGCACCCTCTTGTGATTCAAAGTCGAGTAAATCATAGAGACAGCTCAACAGCGCCCTCTTGTGTACTTTATCGAAGACACAATTAAGATGCAGCATCTAAAGTAACTTCACAAGTCAAACAACGTGCATCAGCAGACATTTTCTTTAAACACCACAATAGTCTGGCCTGAAAGCAGCGACACCAGACTCGGACTCCCACTCAGGATGAGTCACTTGTTTCTACTTTGCTGTGTAATGAATCTCAGCGCTGGTGGGCAGCTGAGCTGTCCCTGCTACATTTGGTTTAAAGACTCTTGGTAAATGGTGTGTGTGAAGGGATTTTCCCTTGTTTTCAGTCTGGCAATTGTCTGTGATCCTGTGTGAACATGGGGCTTGTGGGCTGGTGAGAATTTTGAAAATGGATACAACAACTACAAAAACTAGATGATAGAGAAAAATAAATATCTTAACAAATAACATTTGTGGGAGGGTGTGTGTCAGTCTTACCCTGGTCTATGTTGTGCTGTGGTAGCTGGCTCATCTGACTGTGGACCACACCTGCGTAATTCCGGAGAAAAGCCTCTTCACTTGGTGTAAGCTGAGGAGTAAAAAAAGGGACTTTACACACAGAGAAAAACAAGTCCAAGTTTTAACGATGATCTGGAAGGTACACCTAAGTAAGACTTTTTCAAGCTAACCTGTGAATTGAACATTTATTCTAACAATCATTTGCTAAAAGAAATTATTGAGTCGTTCAGCTGGATTGTTTCTTCTGCTCCAGTGTATGTTTTGGTACCAATATCCCTCTTTATAATTTTTAGAGTCAAAGAAAAAACTTTTAGCCATTTAAAACAAAACTGAAATATCATGGCTCCATATATATTGTTTATATATTTTATATATTAGCTTGTTCTGAGTTAAAAATTTCTTTTTTAGCATTTTACACAACTGTATCTTTGTTATGGTCATTGAAAAGTATTTTTTGTTATTTTCATACACATTTACTTTCATTTCAGTCAAATATTTTAATGCACAAGTGTTTAATGCATGATTCTTAATAAAAGTGCATTTAGCACTCAAGGCCATAAAAACAGTCTCCTTGTTCACAAAAAAAAAAAAAAAAAAAAAATATATATATATATATATATATATAGAGAGAGAGAGAGAGAGAGACTATTATCGAGATATGATTTGGTTCATATCACCCAGCCCTAACTGACCAAAATTTTGCATTTAGAATTTTTACAACGGAATCCAAAAGAAAATACCTTTTAATATCAAATCCTTCCTCTTTATTGTTCTTCTATCTTTTTTCTTTTAAATCAAACAACAGCTTGTTATTTTTCTGGGCTCAGCTGTTCATTATCAAACTAGTTAATAATGTCACATTTGTTTTTAACACATGAATGCCCTAAATTCAACTTATAAGAGTAGCTTGTGTTGAGTAAGGCTACACTTACACCAGCCCTTCAGTCAAATCCTAATCTGCTTGCTTGGAAAGTCCAGTTCAGGTGTGAACGCACAAATTCTGATGTAGAGCTAAGAGGCGAGCTCTGGTCCGCCTACAAACAAAGGTTTTGGTCCATTTAATCCCGGTGCAGCATGGCCTCCGGCGAGGACAGACAGACATTATTTATAAGTGCTCTTTGGTTTGACAAAGCAGTGCTGTATGTCTAACAGAAGCCCCGCTGCACCATGTCTACTGGACTATTAGGTGTGAACGCTCTCCAAGCCACTCTACTTACATTTGATCCCATTTTTTTAAGCATGAGCAGGACCCGCACTTTCTGTTGGATGTACATGTCTTCAGGAGACTTCCCCGGCGCCTCCTCGCGGTTCATCCCCCCTGCTCCTGTAGCTCTACACCAACAAACAAGGGGGAAAAAAAGATTGGCGTTACACAAGGACCACCACAAACCCCAGCTCCATGTAACCACGGGTTGTGTCAGTCACCCAAAGTTACTGCAGATGCAGATCTAAGACCAATGCTTACCATGGATCAGATAGTTTAAAGCAGGTACACTGACTGAGATTGTGTTCAAACTCACAGCACAGATGTCTGACACTGTGGATGTCTTCGCTACTTGGCCTGACCCCCTTCAGGAGACTTGCAGCGCAGGTTTGGCACTTCACTGCCTTATTAATATTGCACGACAGCTTTCACAGATCTCACCCCTGCCTGCTTCCATCTCTTATTCTTCTTCTATCTAATGACCTATTTTCACTGTCAATCTGCGGAGATGCAGAACTTAGGCAAAGTGGGAGAAGAGAGAGGGGGAAAAAACCTAACGATAAAAGGAGCTGCCAAAGCTAATGTGGGTGACAGGAACAGGTTCTGCCGTAACAGTACGTGCAGGCTCGCATCAAGATCGGTTGTTGTCGGATTAGATCTACGCAACCCATTGACAAGAGAAACCAATGAACGCAGACGGATATTAAGACTAAATTTACTTATTGAAAAAGCTTAGCATGCGGAAGAAATCATTTTCAGAAAAGAGCAGCCTTGTGAGACAAAAACAAGATTTAACTGAGAGAATATCAGTATGCACGTCAGGGTTTGTCCTCCCCCAAGAATATTTCATAAAAAGCTTTTGCGAGCCATAGAGACTATGATAGTTCTGGCAATTTATTTTGGCCTCTTATCTGTACAAAGGGCCACTAATGCAGTTTGACAGTCTGTTTGATGTAGGGTTATATTTAATTGAGGAGCTGGCTTGCCGTCCCCCCTTTCCAGAACCCAGGGGAGAAAGGAAGAATGGGATCCCTTTGGCCATTGGCTGGCATTTGGTTACCAATGTGAGGATTCATCCAGGCTGGAGCAGCTGGAGGCCACACTTCTGCTTAGTCTTTGTAATGACAGCAATCTTGGGTGGATTGTACTTGACTTTTTCTTCTTGCTTGCTTTTCAGTCACAAAATGGTAGTAAGGAGCAGGCGAAGACATTATTCACTTCGACCTGAGTGTCAGGATCAGTTTAATTGGAGAGCTGCTAAAGATACAAAGCAAGACAGACATGAAAAGATTGAGACTTGCCGGTGTCAGTTCAGCTGCTCAGTAAACCTTCAGGGGATTGGCGCTGGTGGTGCGTGAATGCATTTGGGTGGGGGTAGCGTTATAGAGAGGATGTTGGTGGAGGGTGCAGGGAGGTAGTGGCAGTGTCTTTAGATCAGCTGCAGTGGCACGTTTGATCATGTCTCAGAGCTCCTCGCTTCAGACTAATGGGAGCTAAAACTCCATGCTAAGACACATTTCAGAAAGAAGGCGCTCAGTATGCAGCCCGACTGTAACTCGGCATCGATGCGACTCCCAGAAGAACGCTGGAAACCAGCCGTTCATTGCATGACTGAATGAAGAGCAGAGGATGAAAATCTCTAATCTCTTTGAAGAAAGAAAACATCACAACATATCCAGCAAAAAAGCATATTTCTGCCACAACATAAGTATTTTCATGTCTACTCTGGACAAAAGGCTGATACACTCCACAATCATCATCTGTATTAATAGGCCTTCTGCTTTCATGAAAGAGACATTTCAGATTCTCTGATGTTTGCTTTTGAAGTTGAAAGCCGTCCACATTTAGCACCATGTCTTTCCAGGCTTTGATTGTTTTGACTACTGTGATTTGTATTTTTACTTGCCTGACATTGATATAACTTTCACAGCAATACCTGATGTAAAACAAAGAAAGGTGCAATATTCCATGGAGAGAACCAGTCCTTATGTCGGTTTTCAGTTTCTCCATCAGCCTTAATGGTGGAAAAAAAAAGGTTTCTAGTTTATAATTTAAGATGCAGAGTAACAGAAATATTTGCATTCAGACATGCCAACAAAGATTCACCCTTCCACTTTGAGGTAGTTCTTTAATACCTGCAAAGTTTCTGTTAGGAAGATGCTGTCAATATATTAACAGTAGATTAACATTTGCAGGGTGAACAACCCTGTACAGTAACACCAACAAGATCTAGTTCTTCATCTTCTGAAGAATGGGCCTGGTCAGCAGCACACTTGGAAATAAAATTACATGGCTGCTTTATAGACACATCCATTTTTTAAAAAAGTCCTATCTGGCCCTTACCCAGTTTAATTCCTCTTGCACAACTGCCTTCGTTTGATGATAACAGATCAACTTAAGAAATCAGGCATTTAATGGGATAGCATAATTATAACAGCTTAAATCATGCACAAGACAACATTCACTTGAATTCAGAGGTGTTTTTGGAAGATAAAACTATTATATATACCATACTAACTATGGCAAACTAACAATACAAGTTTCCAAGCCTGAGACCTCGAGATCAGTATTATTTTGATATAACTGAAACAATGTTTCTTTGTCAAGAACTGAAAGTCAGAAAAAAGCTATAAATAGATAGAAAATAAAGATATAAATAAATAAATGAAGAAAATGAGTAAATAAATGGATATTTAGAAATATGGTGAGTGTATGTGCTATGGGCTTCCAGGCTTTCATTAATGTCTTTATACGTCATAAATCCTTCTAAGAAGCGCCGGCAGGATTGTGCCTGACTCCTTTGTGTGCGCCTGAGGTTTGCTCACGGTGCGCTGGCTCAACACTAATCCCTTGAGGGATGCTCAGCCAGCCTCAGACACATATGGATAATATTTCAGACGTAATCAAAGGCTCTCTTTAATGCTGATCTTGGCCTAATCCACCCCCCCTGTCCATGTTGGGGTGTTGTTGGTGTTGTGATGTTGGGATGAGGCAACACAAACTCTTTCAGCCCCTTGTGGCGGCCCAGTTAAACTATATCATAGATGATACCAAACAAAGATACTAAAAAAAAAAAAGAACAAAACCAGTTTTCAACCTAAAATATGTAGGTATATATGTAGGTATGGCAGTTTTAATGCAAAAATATTGAGATTTTATAGTCATTCAGCTCAAGAAATGAAAAAGAAAAACAACCTTTTTCCAACTAACTGGAATGGTTTAACTCAGTTAATACTGATTTAAGCAAATAAAAAAATTAAATAGAAAAATAATGAGAAAAAAACAGCTTGTCAGGTATCAGCAGCAAAGCTACACAGATGGAAAGAAAATTAAACCAACTTAAACCTCAAAGTGAGCATTATCACAGCAAAACATCAAGATTTTCTATAATCATTGTTTTACTATATTGTTCCATAATCAATGGAAGTTACAACTTTAAGTGACAGTCAATTTAGATTAACTGCAAAAACCCAAATGACATGTAAATAAAATTAAAGTTCTGTTCCATTGTTATTTCTTTTTTTCCTTTAGCTGATTGTCCATAAAAAAATGTCTTAAATAGTTAATATATGAAGATGTTCCATGACTAAAAGTTATTTACAAGATACATTCATTTTTCATAGTAGTTCATAGTAGTTTCATAGTCATTCACTTCATCACATTATATTCCTTATGAAACAGGACATGAATGGTACAAGTTGTTTTTCTGGTAACAACAAAGTATTGTGAAGCTCACCAAGTTACAGCATCGTTATTACAAGTAATCAAAAAAGGAAACTATTTCGCTTCACCAATATGAAGGTCTCTCCATTGATGTACAACATTGTAATTAAATTAACACAGTAACAGAATATCCCAAAACAGTTTTTATATTATATCTTAAAAGGAATCACAGTCCACAAACATACAGAGTAATATGCACATCAATTAAAAAACTGAACATAAAATGGAAACAAATAACAAGAAAATATAAATTGCAACAAAAACATCATAAAAGTCAAGTATTTTGTGGCCAGTGTTTCTAAGATAAATCCAAAATGACTTTTTTACTCAATAATTCATTTGTTTCCTCTATGGCAAACAAACTTCATCAGTTTATTGCCTCTCTGTTAGAGAAAAGTTATGAGATGCAAACACATAATGTGACTGCACCTCGGCTTTTCGTCTTGGTCCATTTTTATATGGCAACGCTGCTACCCAATTTGTGTTTTTCCCCCTTTTTATGAATAAAAAAAAAAATCCTGCATTATGTGAAGGCAGAATTAATCTGTCGCCGTTGATGTGACTCTGCAAATTCAGTGAATAAGCTGTAGTGCACATGGCAGGCCTTTAAATGCCAGTGAAAACTAAGCTTCAACAATACACCCCATGTTTACACAAGCTACTACTACATCCTCATTACACTGGAATAGAGCTGGGCAATATATCAAGATTTGCAGATATATCGAGACTTTGTCACGCAAGATATACTACTACTACATCTCCTGTCATTTAGCAGACACGTTTATCCAAAGTGACTTACATTTGAGAGAACAACACAAACAATAATGCATATAAGGTATATAGAATAAGGGAATATGGTTTTCAGTCGAATTAGCTTGTTTTGAGTAAAAAATCTCTCTTTTTTAAAGCATTTTGCACATAAGTTTGTTATGGTCATTAAAAGGTATTTTTATTATTTTAATACACATATGCTTTAATTTCAGTCAAATATTTTAATGCACATGTGCCTCTGATCCTAAATAAAATTTAGCACTCAAGTCCATAAATTTGGATAATCTCTTTGTTTACTTTACAAAACAAATTTATTTCGAGATATTTATCGTATACCGTGATTAAGGGAAAAATGATCAAGATATGAAATTTGCTTCATATCGCCCAGCCCTACAGTGAAGGACAACATCTTCGCTGGTGACACACATGCTGATTAATGAGTGAGTTCTGTTTTAAGAGACCTAATAACTTAAAAGGAGGTAGCAGCAGAAGAACAACATGGGGATCTGACACTGTTGTTGTTACTTTGTTTACATGGCTTCAGAGTGTGCAGAGGGCAGTGATGACGTCCTATTCAAGAGATTCCACCCTGACTGAAATCTACACAGTATCTTTTAACTACTCTTGCTTATAATCTTTTTAATGATTTTATGTTAAAATTATTTTATTGCAATTATTCTTGTTTTTATGCCGCATTTCTTTAAGACATTACACCTGCAGTAATATTACAGAAAGAGAAACTAACCTCTCATGTTTTATAGACGCTAAAACGTGTGTATAACTGAACATTTCCAAAGACTGTTTCGGGTGTCCGGTGGGGGCACACGGAGCAACGAGAGTCTGCTGCCAGGGATACATTATGCAATGCAACAGCCCCAAGGGTTTAATCAGTGGTCAAGAAGGAAGGACAGAAGCTGCCAGAGAGCGCCAGCACAGTTGCTCGCAGCCTGGGCTGCAGTTACTGGCTCTGGAGTTGGCTGCTCACATGATGCACAACGTCTGATTTACAAATCAAATTCCTGCAGCAAGCAGAACTAAACTGCAATATGAGTCTGGGAGTTTGATAGCCTCAGCAGAGAGGAAAAATAACTTGAATTCAATCATGAAGTGCTCCAACATCCTGAGCAAATGTGTGAGAAACATTAGTAGGCTGCAAGCATGGCGCGGCTGCCAGCTGAGCAGCCAATATCCTGGCCTGGTTTGCTGAGCAGCTGTGTCTCACTGCATGTATGCATATACTCCTTCTGCTGAAGGTTAACGATTTCACGACAGCCATTAGATGAATAAATAATAAAAGAAACAGTTGTTTTGATTGAAACTATGTTTTCAATCAAAACAACAGTTCAGCTAAACTTTTCTTTTTTCTTGTGACTGTAAGTAATATAATTGAGTCCTTAATGGTCTGAACTCTGCCATTAATGTCAAAAGGGTGTGTGTGGTGTAGCATAACACACCATAAGACTTCAACTGCCACAGCAATAAGACAAGAGAGTCTCTGTGCAACAGGAGGACTGTCAATTAGGGCTGTAAAATATTGGAAAACACTGACATTGAGATTTTTTTTGCGATATGAAAAAATGCAGGAATTTAACAGACGACTTGAACAGCAGTTTACAGTAAGTTACGCTGCACTCCTGCCGTCTTGTCTACAATTAACCTGCATCCTACCTGTTTTAGTTTCTGTCAGCATTTAAGATATTGTAAATGCTTCCTCATACTGTGCTAGGTTCTGAGAGCATGTTTCGTTCTGTCATGTGCAAACGTAAATTGTGTTTTACCACACCCATGAAATGAATGAGGACCTGCCATGTGACTATTGCACACATCACAATGACGATGCCCAAACAATATATTTTGCAGCTCCACTGTCAATCATAAACAAAATGACATTTTAATATATAATTGAATTAAAACAAAACTGTAAGAAGAACTGATGATTCTGACTGGCAACTAATTTGTCACACATCTAATTGAACAAACATCCATTATCTCAATTATTACAATTTTAAAAATAGTTCCCTCTAACTCACAAAGTTCAAGGATTCACACAAAAATCTGATGTCCATCCAGCCAACAGATAAGATCCTGCAAGTCACCAGGGCAATGAAAATACCATGTGAATAAAAAACGAGTGCAGATATAAGCTCCAGAACATCTGATACATGGTGACTTTTTTTTCTCTAATTCATATTTGTACAACCCTCAAACGTAACTGTTCTAAATGTGAATTATAAAGTATCTAATACATTTAATCTAAAAGCTGAAACTTTTAAGGCGCATTGCGAAAGTTGAAATGCTAAATACTATCATTTTCTTTCCCCAACATCCTCTTACAATTGCCTGATGTGTAGGACGAGCCGATCTCCATCCACCTCAGCTGCATCTATAGTCCTGATTCTGCTGCTCAGAGGGATTTGGGCTTGAATCCTCAGGGCTGCATGTGTATTGACGCGCTTTGCATACTCATTAACCTGCCTGCTGCCAGTATCGTATGGTTTACCCCGCTTCCATCATGGAGTATCATGGAGTATCATGGAGACAACACTGACCACTATACATGGATAACAAACCTGTGGCCTCAAGTGCCTGTCAAACACCAAAACACACTCCTGCAAGAAAAAAAAGAAAAACTCTAGTGTGACGAACAGAGCCAAACTGAAGTCCGACTGCCGCAGGAGTAAAAGGAGAGTCAACATCGGATCAACAGTGGAAGTCGAAGCGGACATGCACGTACACAACATTACTAACATAACTATCACTTACACTTCTCGCCGGAGGGGGCAGACTTCTGGAATAAAGCTGCAACTTGCTCTATACTTGTTTAAGACTGAGTTTGTGCTTTTGAACTTGATAAATGTTTATAGGCAATTACTAGACATCTCAATTAATGGCTGTTTAAATTAATGGCATGCACCGCCAGTCTTACTGTCCATTCTGATCCTAACACAGAGGAAACCTTTGCAGTGGGCAATGCTGATCGTTTACAGAACAGAATGGCCATTCATCATTCTGTTTGGCATCTGATTAAATATACTAATTTAATTAAAACAATTTAGACACAAGACTGACAGACAATTAATACAGTATAGTCTCTGTTTTCAGATTTCAAAGTAATGGGCTAGGAGGATCGAACCCTGCAAGTCTATCTGTACTCTTGTTCTTTTAGTCAAATAGGTGGCAGCCAATGCCAATTACCTCAAAATGACAGCGAGCCAGGCCAGGTTAATCTGTCCGTCAGCATGAGCATGCTGAGCAGACACCACAGGCCAGAAAGGCTCTGACTCGGCTTTACTGGTTGTCTGCATGTTCACATGTACAGTGTTCACAACAAGGGCGACAGTATTTGGGGACAATGGTGATGAACTAGATTGTGAAAACATGACCCATAAGTGGGTCATGTCTTGTTGTCACCATGTGAGGCATGAACTCAAACAATCCTGCTGAACTACACAAGCGTACCTCACCGCTGTGATTCTAGGTGTGTTTGGCCAGTTCTTTGTATTTTATCATTTTGATTATAGTAAAATGATTGTAAAAATACAAATGAAAAATAATTGAAAAATTGGCTCTAATATTCGGTAAGGCGGAGGTTCTAAGAGTTAAGGTGTTAGGGCGTCCTGAGAATGAATTACAGTAAACTGCAAAATTATACTTTACACATTTACACTTAATGCCACTCGGTTACACTGCAGTTTTCTTCAAAAGTTAATACATCTTTCTGAGCACTTAATTATTTTCTGCATGTTTAATTCTATTGGTGAGCAAAAGTCTCAGTTATGCCTAATTTGATAAAACACAGCTTTTCCAGAAAGCATGGTATATATTAAAAAAATATCATCGGTCTATGATCACAGAACATCTATGCTCAATCCTCAGGGTCCCTCAAAGGAACTGAAACAGAAGCTGCTGCCTTAAGCGAGTCCCTTGGGGGTGCGGCTGGGAGATTTTCAAAAGAGCCAGCGTCAAAGCGAGGCATAAAATTCAGATTAGCAAACAGCTATACATGATCGGTGTGCTTGGAACAATGTGATGCAGGAGGCAAAGCACAATAGACAAGGATACGAGAGTATATCTGGTATGTTCCATAAAAACAGAGCTGGAAAAATCCTCAATGTAAAGAACTAAAAAGATGAGTTTCAGTTGTTAAAATAAAATAATTTAGAGGACCTGGAAATGTTACGGAGGCCTCGCTGGGTGTGAAAGCCATAACTGGATGTAAGCAAATCCAATATCACAGTGCCAAGTCACAACGGGCGACCACAGAACGACAAGGGTTCGGCCAAAAACGGAGCAAATGATTATGAGATGAAGCAGCCGTCCAATATCAGCATGATGGCAGATGATGACGTCCCCTCGGGGCAGGGGGAGCTTTAGCAGCCTCAGAAGAGCACCTGCCCTGCTGAGTGTGAGGAGGCAAGGACCCCTAATCTGTCCCAAAAATCCAGACACCTAGGAGAATGTGCAAACTAATGCGGGCTCGACATACTGTGGTACATGACCAAGTGTGCCAGTTGCCAGGAGAATTCGGTGTGCTTGCCTGTGGCCAAGCCCTGACACCTGCTGGCCACAGCACTCATCAGTGTCCTTTTGCCAGCTGGGTGCCAGTTTTGCCACTAAAAGGTTGTCAACTATCTGGGGGTGGGGGGTAAAGCAGACAGTGTAAAAGGCAGGGTGTACCAATGCATCTATGGCTGGCACGACTTGAATAAATAAACCCAGTAAAGTTATCTATGGGAGGAAACTTGAGGATGAAAAATATATTGGCAATAATAATGCAGCATACAAGTCTAGATGTTAATGAGTTGGGCAAATAGGGTTGTTAATGCCAGCGTGTACATTTGTGTCATGCATATTATTTATTTTTCTTGATAGCTTGATTCTAGTATAATCAAGTTAATATAACATTTATTATAAGTAATCTAAACATTAACGAGGGTCCGTGCAACTCATTGTTTTACTTAATCAGTTCAAGCACAATAGAGAATGAAAACCAACTGATGTGCCAAAGCACTTATCGCAACTAAAAACAACAAATCTTCAGGTTTTAAAAATTATTTTCTAAATATATACGCGATCGATACATGGACTGAACGGCTCTTGTCATGTTGGGACGCAGACTGCTCTAACTGTAGCGTTAGCAAACGGCGAGCCTTCACCGCATTTTACACACGGCTCCTGAGCGAAATCCGTGCTGGTAAAATGTATGGAGCGTACCCTTAACAACTTACAAGTCTCTTACGTTAAAAATCTAAACAGACATTTGATTTTACTCCATACCAATACTGGTCTGCCCAAGGCGAAACAGTCAGCGCTAACAAACCGAGCTAGCTCGCTAGCATGCCCCAGACAAAAGCCTGAATGAAGTTCCTATGGGTGCAAACACCATCCAGGTGCCGCTGCTCTGCCAGAAGTCTGGACGCTGTTTTCAAACACGCATGTCGTTTCTAAAACCCCTGACAATGTTCAACTCCTCAAGAGGACGATCGATATCTGCTTACCCCTCCTGGTCCAGCTTTACTTTCTTCTGTGTTCTGTTTGAATGGTGTGTTGTTGTAGGAGGGCGTCCTGTTCCGGGGTCACATCCCTCCAGTCGGCAGAGCTACGGCGGACTGACTGAACGCAGAGGCTCCGCGGCTTGCTCTTCGGTACCGCTACTGGCCGCTGGGAGCGCTGCAGACTGCCATAGCCATAGCATACTTCCTGATCATCGACACAAACCTTATTTAATTTAATGGACTTCACATTAATTGGTTAACCATTTAAGCTGAAGCCAAGATAAAATGATAATTGATAAGAAACATAACACATGTATTTATCTTGAACTATACTGTAGGAATAACTGTAGTTGTAACTGATTGTATTTGGTATCGATATGACAATTGTAAAAAAGGTAAAAGAGGAATCTTGAAAATCTCTTGCAAACATCTGTACTTTATCATTTTAAGTGGATGAATTTTCAAATCAAATGAAAATAGCAAAAGTTGTACCACTGTAAGCCTATAAAGCTGGGACAGACACCATAAATTACACACTTATATCTGTGCTTCCATAGCTCCAAAAGTTTTGAAAAACTTTTCAATATTGTAATTAGAAAAATTCCTTAAAAAACAGAAAATACTCTCCGACAATCAAAAATGGATTAGGGTTTAACGTCATTAACTGATTAACATCACTAGGCACAAAATCACTTTAGGAAATTACAAAAACTACTGATCAGATGCACTTGGATCTGAAAAAAAGTATTTGACAATGCTGATCATGACATATTAATCACTAAGCTGGAATGGTGTGAGGGGTGTGATGTTACACCAGGTGATGAATTATTTACATCAAATATAACAGTTTGTGAAGTTGGGCGGAAATTTGTCTTCATGGATGTATTACTTCATGTGTATTACTGGTGCTATCCCCCAGGAGTCAGTATTAGGTCCTAAATCATTTACTGGTCAAATATTTTGAAAATGATATTATTTGCAGTGGATACAGATGACACAAATGTATTTTGTTCTGGAGAAAACTTAAAGGATTTGACTGAATAACTGGAGAAGGGGTGGGACTAAATGAGCTTGAGTTTCTTCAAACATGAGATTGATATGTTTCCAGCATAACTATTGCATGGTTAAATTAGCCAAATAAAACATGTTTAAATGAATAAAAAAATTACTTCTGCAGCCTAAATTATGGACTGCACAGTTACAAGACCATGCTGACATAGACACAGAACCAAACGTAAACTATATTTTAAAACAGCTGAGGAGGAAAAGCATGTATCTGCCAATCAAAGGGTTTGGTGGATCTATTCCTGGCTTCCCAAGATTTTGTATCAAAATGTCTACACTGGACCTCACATTTTCTCTGATGTTTCATTTGTACATTAATGTGGATGGCAGATAAAAAGCTCTATGTATAGACACTAAATCCTGTATGTGTGTGAATGGATGATTGAGACTTTTGTAAAAGTACTTTGCATGGTCAACAAGAAAAGTGCTATATAAATACAGTCCATTGACTATTTACTTTGAGTTAGGAAATGCATCTGTGAAGAGATCTGAACAGAAAACCACTTCTTAAAAATCCAGGATATTCAAGAAACAAGATCAGTGGTTACAGCCTCTTGGTTTTGCTTATTATTTGCTTACTTTACCATTTAAAAAAAAGATTTTAAAAAATGGAAACTAGAACACTTGAGAGTCCGGCTGCAAACTGTTTAGTGAGAACATTTCCCTCCCAACAGCAAGTAGTCACAAATGCATAAACAGGATGCAGATAAATTACAGCTCTTCATCGGCCCCCCCAGCACGGTCAGGCCTTGAGCAATTTATACCGTCAAACAGCCACATTACAATCAACTCAAAAGGCAACAGCAGTATATTTTACAAGCAAAAATAGCCATCCTAGAGGTGCAGCACTGTTTGGTGGAGCCCATAGTGAGGGACAGTGATAACCAATGATTAATTTCCACAGGTAATGATGTGGTAGTTAGTGCTGTGTAATCTGCAGCTACATTTCCTCTTCTGTAAATCCACATTGCAAAGAGATTTAGATAAAGAGTGAAGACTTACTGTTCTACTAAATAAAAACGCACCAAAAAGCACATTCATTTAAATAGTCCTTGCAGACCAGACAGCAGGATATACAGTATGTAAAGTAATTCCATAAGCACCCACAAATTAAATAAAAGAGCACAATGTTCATTTGAACAGTTTCGTTTGTGCTGTATCTTCTGTGTATGACAGTGATTGACAGTATAAGCAAGAAATCTCTTTCATGGCATATGGCACATATGGTCAAAAATGCAACAGAAATTACAGTGCAAAACTTAAATATCAGGTACACACAAATACACACAGTCCACATTGTTACTAAAAAAAGTAATATGACAAGCATTATGTTCAAGAAACACAACCATAAGTTAATGGGTTTTATATTGTCTCATCTGGATCAGTGTTTGACCATTTGTTTTCCTCACTGGCCAAACATTTCACATTTTTTCAACAGCATGTGGTCATCTCATTATGCAGCTGCCAATGGTAATTGTCAAATTAAATGAAAAGCTGACCATCTAAAAAATTCAAGAATAAGGTCAACACCCCTTTCAGAGAGGGCGATAACATAAAGGCACAGGCAGGAGATGGTATGTGAGCTTAGCAGAAAAAAAGGAAACCAGCCTAGTAGTGAGTCTGTCTATCGCTGGCACTGACAACTGGCAGTTTTCCTTGGTCACTAAAGATAGCTGCCATTAAGGCCCCTCCAAAAGAAAAGGACTCTAGACGCCTCTATAATGAGCAACTATAGACTTGTCTTAATACTACAGATCACAGAATCTTGCTACACAGGCTGGGAACCTGGGTTGGAGTTTCTGGAGTGGTCCATAACTGGTTCAGGTCTTACTTAGGAAGTGACTGTGACAATGACTGAGCAAGTGGCAATGAATTGTGGAGTCCCCCAGGGGTCAGTCCTTGGACCCCTTCTTTTCAATTTGTATATGGTCCCTCAGAAACATCAGCAGAATCAAAAGTTTAGTCTCCCAGAAAGACCAGGAGAAACTCATCCATGCATTTACAGTATCTACAGAAAACTGGATTTATTACCAGAATTCCTAAAAAGAGCATTTAACATTGCAGCTCATCCAGATGCTGCTTCTAAAGTCTTAACCAGGACGAAGAAATCTGAACACATCGTATCAGTTTTAAAGTCTTTACACTGGCTTCCAGTCAGTCAGAGAATAAATTTTAAAACTGTCCTGATTGTTTATAAATCCCAGAGCGGTTTAGGCCCAGAATACATCTGTGATATGTTCAGAGAATATAAACCTGCCAGAGCGCTTAGATCCAAAGACTCAGCTCAGCTAGTCCAAGTTGAGTTAAGACTAAACATGGAGAAGCAGCTTTTAGCTGTTATGCTGCAAACAAATGGAACAAATGGCCAGTATAGATGAAACATTCACCAAATGTAGAAACTTTTAAATCCAGGTTAAAAAAATTCCTGTTTTCATGCACCTGTGCATGAAATCTTAACAGTAATTTTGAACTTATTTTGCTTTTAATCAATTTAATTAGTTTTTCATAATGAATATATTTCTTTACGGTTTTATTGTGATTTTTGTTATTTGTTGCTGCCTTTTATTACTTTCACTGCTTTCTTTGCACCACCTGTAATGCTTTTAATGTTTCATGTAAAGCACTTTGAATTGTCTTGAACAGGAAATGTGATAAACAAATAAACTTGCCCTGCCTTGCCAACATCATTTAACATGCAATATTTAAAGACATAAATAGATCATTAAAAAAAACAAAACATAAATTACCAGGTTAACCAGCTCCACATGTTTCCACTCTTTGTGCTAAGCTCAGCAGTCGCTTTGTTGCTCCTGCAATGTATTTAACATGAGATATAATGAGTAGTATTGTACTTCTCATTTGAGCAAGAAAGCTGAAACGGCACATTTCTCCTTTAATACGTAGTAGCTGCTTAGTGAGGTTCTCCTGGCTAGCACAGCCCAGCACTCAGATATGCAATCAAAACAATAATCCTAACTTCTCCTCTTACACTTTGAAATTTTACAATGCTGCATGTGTGCATGTGTACTGGCACTTAAGAGGACACATATAGTTCAATGCAATGTTACACCACAATCTTCCAGCAGTAAGACACAACACATCTTTTAGAACTAATTTTAAGGACATCATGAGTGCCTTAAAGCAAAAATATTAAATAAGATACAATAAAAAACAAACAAGACTCTGTTTAGCAAAGAAGTGGTTAAAATGAAAGATATGACTGAGTCAAGGAGGGCTGTAAACCGTGCAAAAGTCTTGAGGTGAAACTGCAGCTATGTTGACATACTCTGAGGCCTATAGGGACACTGCACGGTTTGTTTGCAGCTTGCTCCCTGCTTAGTAACGCATTTGGTGAGATGAATTTTCAGTTTCACTTGGAGCCACAAGTTTTCAAGTAGCCATTTCACCAAATCTTGAATGGATCTATGATGTAGGCTGGTATGTTTCCAAGGCGAATGCACTCCTTTTGACAGGAAATAGATGGCAGAATGAGAATATTGGCTTCAGAATGATGCAACACAATCATCTTATTGTCTTTGGATGTCTCTGCTTAGCCGTTATTTATCATAGACAGGCCAATCACATGTAAACATTTCTTGATGCCTGTCTTTGAATGCTGTCCATAATTTAAATATTTAGCGCTGCTTTCTTTCTTTTCATGTCTATAAGTTAAATTCAGTTATTGTTGGCGGGTTTCATTGGTGCATTGCTTTTCATGGTCTATTATCCTTGGCCAAGGAGTGCATCATCCAGTTGACCTTTGTCTTCCAGCTCTCCCGCAGAGCTTCATTGAACTTCACTTTAAAGTTCTTCAGTGCTTCATCCTCTGATTTGCCCAAAGATAAGGAATCCTATAAAAACAAAAAAATTTAAATATTCTTGTTGTGATTCTTATGATCGCGATCATTAACAACATTATGTCTGCTTTTTACCTTTAAATACTGGATATCTTTAAAAGAAGACAGCTCAGGCAGCCCTGCTGCCTTCATCATAGCGAAGAGGTTGACAAACAGTGTCCCGTTCCGACACAGGATCTTGTATGCCAACTCACAGTACTCCCTGAACCTGACAACAAGAATATCAAAGGAGATGTTAATTAAAAACACATAACACCCGAGAAAATATGAAGTCAGTCACAAAAGGCCACTATTGTACCTCTCAAACTTCTCACTGTTGTTTGTCCGTCCTTGCTGGATCACGTGGACAAAGTCATACGTCAAGATGAAAGGCACGCGTTCCCTGTTGATCCCGAGTTTCCGCTTGAAGTTGCCCAGGAAATGCCCAAAGTCAATATGGAACAGCTAAAGCACAAAGTACAGCGATTTCAACAATCACTGTCAGTAAGGTTCTGAATCACTGATCACAGTCATTTCTCAGTAACTGATGGGTCGCCTGAAGGATTTTCTTCCATTAAAACTACATGGGTTAACAAAATACCTTTTACAATTTCATTAGAACTTACCACAAAGTATTAAATTACATTTCTTTGTTCATATTCATAAACAATAACCAACCAATCATATAAAGAAAGAATGATATTAAGATGTTCTAGATCAAGCAGTGACATATAAACACAGCGAGTCAGACATGCAGTAAACCTGACCTGTCCAGTTTCCCTGATCATGATATTATCGTTGTGACGATCTCCAATCCCCAGCACGTAAGTAGCTACACAGTAGCCAGCACAGGACAGCGTGAACTCCTCTATTGCTTGCTCAAGTTTGTCCCTGGTGACAGAAAAAGTCAAGAGACACAAGGAACCAAAGCATGAGTGTTTTCTGCTTTTACAGGACATATTCACTTCTTTTATCCCCATCACATTGCAAGCGTTTCACAAACACACATGTGAGACGGGTTTTCCTCACAGCTGCCTATCACTGTATAAAATATTTACAGAGGAGTTCCTGCTGCAGAATAATGATTGACTGTCACATCCTCACAGTCTAGACATGCACCGAGCTCATCGTGTTAAGCTTTTACTAACTTTCTCTCCTCTCTTCCAGGCTCCGCAGTATTTCATGCTTATTACCCTTCTGTTCTGCTGTGCCATCAGCTGGGCCTGTGTTGCCAATATGACGTACAACGGTTTATTCATTACATGAGATAGTCCTCGTTATTCAAGGAGTTCTTAGAATAGAGGAGACCTTCAGACTGACTGGCACCAAAGAAATATCTACTCTCATCTAAAGTTTCTTGGTTTGCCAGTGCACTTTATACTGGTCTGTGACTGTTTTAAAATGCTGCACAGTAAAATATCTTTAAATAATTTCTACCACGCATCAAAACAACCAGGTTGCATTCTTTGAACATAAAACAGCTATTGTAAATACACAGCTTTCATCTGCCTATCCCAGCTATAGCAGCAGCATATAATCCTCATAAAGTGAAATATTAATATAAGGATATGTTGTTGCACAGAATTACCCTGGCTGCACTGCATAGTGTAGTCAGACAAAGCCACAACAGGTTGAGGTTAACAGCACCAAATGCTCTCTTACAAGGAAGCAATCTGCTCAGAAATGTCCTGACACTGACGTCACATTCAAATGTAAAAGTCCCTTATCATGGTTGCAGACCCCACCATGGCAGCTGCACTCCTGGGTGACAGCAGATGCCTACCAGCAGAGCGCTATATATCCCATCATGTCACAAACTCAGTTCAAGAATGCTTTAAAGGGTCCAAAATATCAAGCTAATCTTCAAACCGCCCAGATCACAGTACAATCTAATATTTGTAGGATGTACGAGGACAAGCCTGAACTGTCATTTGGCATTTGAAAAATGCTGCTAGTTAAGTGATGCTAGAAACCACAGGACAAATGCAGAGGACCATGTTGTGTCCATGCAGTAGCAAAGCGACGTGAGGTACAAACTGGGACCTGCACAAGCTTAAGAAGTTGGTTTCACATTGTGGCTGATAAGTTTATATTTACCTTTTTTCAGTCAAATTATTATATTATCTTTACATTTATACATTATCACCCAGAACATTTTCATGTTACTGTGGCACGTGTTTGAGCAGTTTCTAAGTTGTACACGATCAGAAAACTCTTTTGCCATTTTGTGCAGAAAGAAATAATTCCAACTCAGCAACACAAATCACAGCTTAAAATATACCTTCATGATATTAAAAAGTTATTTTAAATATGAGCCAGAAGAAAAAGTTTTTTTCATTTAGTGACTTTCTGTATTTTATCAAGATCGTTAGTGCTCTGCCCCTAAAAAGCACGCAAAAAAAACAAAAAAAAACAACGTGTTTGTCTTGTGATATTACTAATTCAAGGTGAACACAACACACACATTGAAATGGTAGCTTGAGCTGGTTTAGCATTTGTAAGTGGGGCACAGCTTACATCTGGGTTGTTTATAGAGCTGTGGGGATGCCCCTATGTGGAACTGGGGCAATTTTCTGAGGAAAAAGCTGAACGCTAACCCCACTATTGCTGTGATGCTTTTGTGATGCCTAAAATAGCTTTGGGCTAAACAGAAAAGGCTCAGTGGTTGGTTCTTTGAACCGAAGAGGGCCATCCCTTACACAGAGACTAATGTGGAATTTGCGTGGTGTAAGCTGACATTTTGGAGTTATGATTGTGCAAAAATCAACCATACTCACCCAGGATTCTTAGATTTGAGCCAGTTGAGCAAAGCATCCTTGTTGAAGGCAGCAGTAGCTGCACTGTTACTGTTGTTGCGCTGGATGTTGGCAATGGTGTCCGAGTTCTTCACTATCTCAATTAGTCCCATTTTGTTTCCAGTGGACAGACAGCCATATGGGATCATCCTATGAGTGCAGATGAAATTATCAGAATTTGGCTAGTGTAGAAACTCTTCTTGCTCAAAAGCATTAAGTACTTAAAAAAAGCAGCTCCCACCTGAGATCCAAACCTTCTCTCTTCCATAGATTCTCCATGAGCTGAATCATCTGGAGAGTCAACATGTCCTGTCGAAGATCTAAAAGGTGATCAGAGAAAAAAACGGTCATCCTTATTTGACCTCCCAAACCCAGCGGTTATGTTTTTTGTGTTATTTTAGTTTTAGTATAGCTCAGTGCTGTACATGTGTGGCATTGTATGAATCTTCTCTTGTTACTTACCATCTCCATTTTTGAAGATAATGCCCACCATGTCTACTTGAGTTGAGGGGTTCTTATAGATTAGCCAGAGGGGCTTCATCTTAGAGTCCATAAATCTGCACTTATCTGCACTGCAACAGCAAAAACACTAACGTTAAATACATATATTCAAAGACAGAGGGCAATTGTTTTTCATAAAATACAGTGCCACCATTTCTATTTTAAACTGAGAAACATAACATTGTGACTTTTTAAAAAACTGTCCATCAATACTGGTGTCCCTTATAGGCTTTGTTTAGTATGAAAACTCTATGGTTGATATAAGAAAACACAAACACAAAGGGATTTATACACTGAAGCTCTAGGTAGGCAAAAAAAATAACAACATCCTCATCATCATTTATCAAATCAAATCAAATTTTATTTATAAAGCTCTTTTCATGCAAAAGCAACACAAAGTGCTTTACATAATATAAATGAATGCAAATTAAAAGAAGAAAGAAAAACACTAAACAAAAACAACAAGCCATTCACACGCCCAGTTATATGACCAATTAAACACAATCCTCCTCCCACCCCTCCACCCCCACCCCACCCAACACACACACACACACACACGGACACACATTCTTCTTATTTATGTCTCTGGCGTGGCGCTACTGTGAGGAAGCAGGATTTTTTTATTTATATATATATATATATTTTGATTTATTCTATTTTTTTTTTGGGGGGGGGGGGGCATTCACACCAGAAGCCAGCCTTCCCATCGTCACAGAGGCCAGATCAAGCAGGCATGGCTTCCAGAGTTAAGGATCCCCAAAAAGAAGAAACACTGGAGTAATGCTAAAACTGTTAAAACAAAGATAAAATAGGGAAAAAAAATATAAAATACACACACA
>JAVQJG010117970.1:0-18773 GCA_036024015.1 Craterocephalus amniculus
TTTTTTTTTTTTTTTTTTTACTTAGGGAAATACTTGTGACTGATAGATTTCTGAAATGGTTAAGTGCTGTTACTACTGGGTAAGCAATGCAGCCAAAGGCCAGACTGGAAGGCCAAACAGAACTAAATACTGCCACAGACTACAAATGAGGTGCAGATGAAGATCCTGGTTGCCAGGGAAATGAAGAGGCACGCCCACTACAGCCAAACACACTAAACCAAGAACATGGACCACAACTGGAAATGTCAGCCTATATGGTGTTTGGAGACTTCATGGTAAATGCTGTTTTTGATTTCCAAGTTGAATAAAAAAAAGATCAACTGAAACTGAAACAACAACTATAAAAAAATAAAATAAAAATCCCCACATATGAACTCATTGTGGGGGGTTGCATAAGAGCTACAGTATTTTGATTTAAAAAATCTTGCCAACTGTTTGATTCCATTCCACGATGTACTGCATCCTCAATTTTCTACTTCACTAGCCTGGCTATCGCGACTATAATGCGAGCATATGGATGTGAAATTTAGTCGCGGTAGCCAGGCTACTACTGCACCTTACTTACTGATGATTTTCAAATTAATAATTAAATTCAATAGTTTCATTGCAAGAGAATCAAGAAACATTCTATACAGTGATGTTGTTATCTAAGATGGTTCAGCACCAGACTGTAAGGTAATGACATTTCTTGCAGTAAGGCAGTGTATTTGGTCCCTCCGGCTTTCCGTTGTCAGTTCAGACAAACAGCAAGTTATGTTTTTCATTTTCTCCTTTATGGGAATGAATAATTTGTCTGTGAGTATGCTAGCAAGTTTATAATCGAACACAGAGAATATAAAGAAGTTTTGTTGATGGATAAAGTTATTTTAATCCCTTTGGTCCATTCGCGCATGCTAACCGCTAGCCTGCCAGTTGTATCTTCCGTAGAGGTTAGCATTAAGCTAACTTATCTGTTTTTATACATTTTTGTTTTCTAACGTGTCGCGATTTCAGCTAGACATATATATTTCCAGTGAGCCAGTGATGCGTTCCCTGTTTGTCAGCCTAGTTTGAACGTTTTCCAAAGTAAAAGTATAAAAACGTATTTTTTCTTTAGAGACTGTTCTTTGCAAGATGTTACAGCAGACGAGATCACCCCACACACATGCAAGCAGAATCGAAATACTTTTAATCAACTATGTTTTGTGGTTGCGCTGATGCATTGATGCAGCATCGCGATGTATCGAATCCAGCACCCGTACGCAATCTACAAAAGTGGTCATGTGACCATGGTCACATCGTTCCATTATTATGACGTCACGGCCTCATTACATCACAGCGTCTTTGATCTACTTGTTCCTTTACAGTGTATAGCTCCACTTTCAGTTCACATTTGCTTCAAGCCAGAGAACTGAGAGCTGGAATTAGTTGAGTCGAGGTAAAACAGAAAACGAAGATGGCAGCAGAGAAAGCAATTTTATTGCTCACACTACATGAAGCTAAAACACATCTTCCTATCAAACCAAGTCTGGGGGTCACTAGACCGAGAAAAAGATGGTTCAAAGGTAAGGAGTTCAAAATGAGAACTAAGATGCCGGCAACCTATAAACTTCCCGAGCCAATCAAAGAGGGGTTGTTTGACGATATCTGTAGAGAATATCCATTTATGAGGGAATTTTTACAAGAAATGGAGGAACTTGACAACACAACTGAAAATAAACCTCAGATTACGGGGAAGAAAGGAGTTTTGCCACCAAAGACGGATGATATGCTGTGCAAGCAAACTCACGGTGAAACAGACAAAACTTGTTTGTCCATAGATAATAGCGCAGATGAAATAACACATGAGTTGACACCAAATGATACAATTTCGATGGTCAGCTCAGATGATCTTGATGAAGATTTACCAGAAGACATTAAAGATGAAACTAGTTTTTGCTCTGATTATAACACAACTAAACAGAGGCCTGAGACGAGAACAAATAATGAATTTATAGCACCCGTGACAGATGACGAGCTGAACAAGCCATCTCAGCTTAAAGCGGTTCCAGCCATAGGGTCACGTAAACCAGAAGTAACCAAATGTGAAACTAGTTTATTCCCAGATTATGACACAACTGAACAGAGACCTGAGATTAAAAGTAAGCAGAAAGTTGTGTCACACATCAGAGAAGATGATCTGGTTCAGCGTAAAGCAGATTCACCTCTCAGGTCACCTTCACCAGAAAAACCTGAACTTAAAACTAGTTGTTCCTCTGGTTATAACACAACTGAACCGATGCCTGAAATTCTGAGCATGAAGAATGTTTTGCCACCACTCAGAGGTGTTGTTCTGTCCTCACCATCTCTGCTGAAACCGCTTCCAACCATAGGGTCACGTACACCAGAAGTAACAGAACCTGAAACTAGTTTATTCCCGGATTATGACAAAACTGAACAGAGGCCTGAGATCATGAGCATGAAGAATGTTTTGCCACCAGTCAGAGGTGTTGTGCTGTCCTCACCTTCTCAGCTTAAATCGCTTCGAGCCATAGGGTCACGTAAGCCAGAAGTAACAGAATCTGAAACTAGTTTATTCCCAGTAAGTGACACAACTGCACAGAGGCCTAAGATTAAAAGAAAGAAGAAAGTCGCATCATGCATCAGAGATGATGAGCTGACTCAGTCTAAACCAGATTCACCTCTCAGGTCACCTTCACCAGAAAAACCTGAACCTAAAACTAATTGTTCATCTGGTTATAACACAACTGAACAGAGGCCTAAGACTAAAAGAAAGAAGAAAGTGGTGTCACGCACCAGTGATGTTGAGATGTACAAGCAAACCCAGCGCGGACTAGATTTACTTCTAGGATTACCTTCATCAGAAGAAGGTGAAAATTAAACCAGTTTATTCTGTAATTATAAAACATCTGAACAGAAGCCTGAGATGAAAACAGACGATACATTCTTTGCTCGTATCACAGATAAGGAGGTGAACAACCCGGTTTAACTGATCAGCCTCATTGCTGAAATTGATCACACATAAGTATCCCTGAAACTTCAACCTCTGAAACATAAACTGCTCCATCAAATCACATTCGAGTGAGCCACTGTGACATGTAATTAATGACGTATTAAATCGCGACTGTCCGTCACCTTTAATAAAATCAAATCAAACTTAATTTATGTGGCCCTTTTAATGCATAAAAACAATACAAAGTGCTTCACATAATAAAAAATTACACCATAACACGTAAAACAGACAAAGACACATCCATTTCCCTCTCACACCCATTCACAACCCCACAACCACCACCACCCATATTGCATTATCTCTTTTAAGACCTTGTCTCAAAGTAATAACAGTTAAAAGAAAAAGGAAACAAATATCTTGGGGGTCCATCAAAACCAAGAGCCAACCCCACCCACGACCACCCAGGCTGTCACCACAGGGGCCACCCAGGTCCGAGCAGACAGGGCCCACGCGAATAGTCGAGTCTAAAGCTAATAAAAGCAGGAATAGTTTTCTCCAGGTAACTAAGATTTAAAAAAGGTTTTACCTTTATTAAAAGACGTAATTGATTAAAGCTGCCCCTGATCACGCTTTCGATTTGCCTATCAAATTTAAAACTGCTCAAATTTCAAATTATGGTGTCAAAGGTGACACCAAGGTTCTTAACAGCAGCTTTCAGGTTAGTGGGCAGGAAATTAAAATCAGAAAGGGCACAGTCACCAAATAAATCATACTCTGTTTTATCTGCGTAGTACTTTGCCCCAACCACAATTTTATGACCAAAGTGCAGTTGGCTAAAATTTGGAATGCTCCGCTGGGGTATGGAAACACTGGGAGATAAATTTGCAGATTGTCTGCATAGCATTAGGATAGATTATGTCTGCTATAAAAGACCCCAATGGCAACATGTAGAGTGAAAATAACAGTGGACCCAAGATGGAGCCTTGGGGCAACCCAAAGAAAATAAAGGCAACAGAGGAGGACAAATCACCAATCATTACAGAATAGGTACTATTTGACAGGTACAGAACAAGGTGCATATGTAGATGGCCAGCCTCTGCCAACGGCGCCATCTTGACTCCACAGCATACAGAGAGCTTTACAATAATACTTTAAAAAATCAATTATAGATTTAAATGAAGATAATGACAAATATTGGTTAAAACAGAATGAATAAAACTTAGTTATACGCTAAATTAAAAAGCTAGGTCTTGAGTCTCTTTTTAAAAACATTAACAGTTTCTGCAGCCCTGAGGCCCTCAGGAAGGATGTTCCATAGGCGAGGCCCATAATACTGAAATGTGGCAACAACTAAAAGGCCAGTAATAGAGGACCTCAGAGTTTGCGAGGGCTTATACCTTAAAAGCAGGCCTAAGGCCATTAAGACATTTAAAACCATTAAAAGGACCTTAAAATCCACCCTAAAATGCACAGGGAGCCAATACAGCGACTTTAAAACTGGTGCAATGTGTTGCCGCCTTCTGGTCCTTGTCAGAACTTGTGCCACTGAGTTCTGCAGTAGTTGTTAACTGTACAAAATACCCTTTCCAGGAAGACCAGAGAGCGGGGCATTACAGTGGTCCAGTGTACTAGAAATAAAAGCATGCATTAGCACCTCTGTGGTGGCAAGACAGAGAAATTGTTGGACTCTGGCAATGTTTTTACATTATAATCATAAAATCCTTTGTTTGCAACATTTTTAATGTGTGGAATAAAATTGAAACACTGAGAGGGTTTAACACCCTGCAGTTTGCGCGAAATTATCTCCCTCTTGTCTACAGGGCCGACGATTAAAATCCAGTCTTGTCCACGTTGAGCTGTAAGAAGTTCTCTGACATCCATGACTTAATATCTAAAATACAGTTTAAAAGGGTGTTAACTGGCTACAGGTCATCAGGACACAGCAATGTAAAGCTGGGTTTCATAAGCATAGCTATGAAAATCAATGCCGTGTCTCCTGATGACCTGGAGCCAAGTGGCAACATGTACAGGTTAAAAAGTATGGGGCCTAAAATTGAATCTTGGGGAACCCCTGAGGAGTATGTATCCATACTTATAAAAAACTATCAATCTTTGAGTTAGGAGTAAAACCATTTTAAAAAACTATCTGAGAGGCCCACTAGTAGTCTAAGTCTGTTTGATAAAATCTGGTGAGCAACTGTATTGAAGGGGGCGCTAAGAGCCAGCAGAACCAGAACAGAAAGTTTCTGTGCAAATTACATTTGAGATCAGTCACAATCTTTAAGAGGGCTGTCTCAATATTGTCGTTCATCCTAAAACCAGACTGAAACCTTTATAAAAAATTTTTAAAAAGAAAAGAATTTAACTGAATTAAAACAACTTTTTCTATAATTTTGCTAAGAAATGGCTAATTGGATCTTACAGGTCTGTAGTTATCAAGAATGTTGGGATCCAGATTACTCTTCTTTAGAAGGGCTTCACCACTGCCGTTTTAAAAGAGGCAGGGAAGACACCCGTCTGAAGAAAGTAAATTATTATGGGCAAAAGCTCAGACTCAAAGAAGCCATAGAATGTCTTTAATAGTGATGTGGGTTGTTGAGTTCAGCTGGGAGAAAACTCGACCAAGCATCTTTGCATAAACCTGGACAAAACTTCCAGTGTCTCCTCAGATAAAAACAATGCTTCAGATCTGTTAAAATCAACACAACTGACATTGAGATAAAAGACTGGATCTTATAGCATTGATCTTACTTTTTATGTTACGTCTGCAAAGTCCTCCCATGTTGTTTTTGATAGTTGCATGGTGGACTTATTGTGGTTGACTAACCAGCATTTAATAAAACATCTATGGTATTAAACAGGAACTTTGGATTACTTTTGTTATTGGTTATGAGTTTTGTGATCTGATCTGTTCTTGCCTGTTTTATTGTAAGCTCTCAGTTCATTACGTAAGTTTTCATAATGAACGTTGAGTTTAGTTTCTTTCTGCTTTCCTGCAGTGTTGTTTCAGTTCTTTTGTTTCTTTATTTATCCATGGTAGCTTTACTTTGGTTCTTACCGTTTTTACTGCAAGCTGATCCACTGCATCTGTTGCTGTTTTTAGTCTGTTATTAAAATAATTGAATTGCATGGAGCAGGCTGCACGGTGGTGTAGTGGTTAGCACTGCAGCCTCACAGTGAGAAGGCCGCTGGTTCGAGTCCCAAGTCGGTTGGAGCAGGGGCTTGAAACTGTGGCCTTCCTGTGTGGAGTTTGCATGTTCTCCCCTTGTATGCGTGGGTTCTCACCGGGTACTCCGGCTTCCTCCCACTGTCCAAAGACATGCATGTGAGGTTAACTGGGCACTAGGAGTGAGTGAGTGTG
Organism: Craterocephalus amniculus; assembly: GCA_036024015.1. Taxonomy (NCBI): domain Eukaryota; kingdom Metazoa; phylum Chordata; class Actinopteri; order Atheriniformes; family Atherinidae; genus Craterocephalus; species Craterocephalus amniculus. The sequence continues at coordinate 6,294 of JAVQJG010117970.1, forward strand.
TGTGTGAGTGGTTTTCTGTCTCTCCATGTTGGCCCTGCGACAGACTGGCGACCTGTCCAGTATAAAGCGGTTCAGAAAATGGATGGATGGATGGATGGATTTCATTTTTAAGAATTTCTGACCAAGACACATGGACCATGTTGATAAAATGTCCCATTGTCCTTCTAAGTTTAATGTAATTAATTCCTCTCTCATCATATGATAGCAGTAAATCCCAACTCAGTTTGATCATAACATGACTTTTTCAGGCATATTTCAACAAAAGGGTGGAGACCTTTATGATGGTGGATCAAGGTTATCTTCAGTTTAGCTGAAAGCAAAGAAATGTTGGCCATGAAAGGCTTATTTTACTTCACTATGCAGCGCAGCCACGACCACATCACCAAGAACAGAAGAGGCAGTGTTTTGCCACATGACACAGCAAACACACCACCCTCACACAATCTGGCTTGCACCAGCCACCCTCCAGTCTATCTTCACTGCCAGGAAACAAAGCTGATACAGAGGAGGAAATCACGCTTCATGAGGAAGTGTGTGGCGTCGATGCATCGTAGGCAAATCAGCCTCCTCTGACTTGAATCATCATAGTGAATAATATTAATTGCCCAAAAATTGTAACCATCTAAATATTATATGAGCCTAGCTTCCAGCGTGTCAGTTGGTTTGAGGAGATTTTATTAATCATGGGTATTTTAGGCATACATTATGATAGAATAATTCAGTAGATTTCTTAGGTAAGGAATCCACCAAAATAGATTTCATTACTTTTATGTGAATGTTTTATCAAAGCGGTCAAAATGAAAACAAAAATTATATGATTTTTCCAAACAAACTCTTGATGAGTCAAATGATACCTATTGTGTTTTTTTGCTTCATCTACACACCAGTAAGAGAACTTAAACTACAATATGTGAGACAGTATCACAAATTTATTCATTAATAAGTTACATTTTAGCACCAAAACTTCAATCTTCAAACAGTTGCCTTGCAACGCAAGATATGAAATTCACACCCAACACAGCCGATTATCACAGTAACGTCCTGTAAGACCACACATTTAGCTAATATTGACCGACCGAGAAATGTTATTGTCTGGTTTATTTACCCTTGATGTAGTTATTTGAAATTGGCTTTAACATAATTTGAAAATAAACATAATTTCTGAGGACCCAATGGAATGTGTGCGTCACATTAAAAAAATTTATAGATATTCTTTTGTAAACACATGAAATACACTTACTCACTTTCCTGGTCATTACAATGTACTCTTGTCTTTTTATTCGACACTTGCGTGTGGCTTTTCAAGTTGGGAACTTTCTGTTTCATTATTTGTATTTTTGCAAAAATGCAAACAAAGGCAAACACAAGCTGAAATATAGAGTTTCAGCTTTGGATACAATACTGGGTACAAATCAGCCTCTTTCAACAACATTAAAATATTATAGAAACAAAAAGAAAAAACGTTATGATAGTACATAATATATCACACACAAACAGAAACATTGGTCTTTCTCTGAGCCATTGAAAAGCTAAACTAAACTAAAATAAGATAAAAAGCTTTTAGATTAAGACCTTCATGATTAGGTGACAGTAGAAATATTGTTTAATATTGTTTTATGAAAAATATGATTTTCCCCTTATTAAGAGTATTACTGCCCACTGGATTGTTTTGCTAAACAGATTCTTATTATCAGCTGCTGGAGGAAAGACATCTAACCTTGGAAAGCTAGCAACACCTTGGCCTGGAAAGTCAGGGCTGTGATGCACACACAGCTGCAGTCACGTGAGTTATATCACAGGTGCAGAAAAATGCTTATTAAGCAGAATAATGGATCTTGAGTGAAAGCATCTGCGAACATACTGTATATGCACCGTAATAAAAGTGTTGACAGAGCAGTACATGTTCAAAAATGGTAAAAAAAAATTTTGTGAGAACTAAAATCTTGTGACTGCTGCAGGTCAGTTCAGTGAGAATGCATGACAAACAGATGTAAACAGTTATACAAAAGCTTATTTATCACTGAGAAAGTGCCATTCAAATTTAAAATTATACTATCACAAGGAATTTAAATTCGCCAGCTATGTTGGCATGCTAAAGTAGCCAATGGTGTTATCTGATGCTGATGACACAATGATATGTTTAAAATAGGATCTGTCAGTGTTTTGAATTATAAATGCAAAAAGCTGCATTTATTCCAGTGGAATAACTTTTTTTTAATGTCCTGACAAGAAAAATTCCAATCCATTTGTAAGGGTTTTTACATCACATGGGGAAAAATGTGAGACAAATTCAGCGTAATAGGCAAATGATCACCACGGCAGAGTGATTTGGAAATGCCAAGCATGACTGTTGTGGCTTCACATGACAGCATCACTGTTTGTGTTCTTTAATTTCACTTCTGATTTGCTGATTCTCTAGCTTCAGGTCAGGCGATGAGTGAAAAGTCCCCACACAGTTTCCTCAGTGTTTAATCTCTTTTCTGCTTCCCCCTTTGTCCTTTCATTTCAAAGTCAAATTCAAATTTATTTTATTTATAAAGCACAATGTAGGCCTGGGCACCTCAAAGTGCTTTACATATTAGAAAAATGTAGAGAAAAAAAACAGCCTTTATATAATGAATATAAAAACTATTCAAAAACACAATTATCAAAATTTCAAGGACCTTCTTTTACCAAAGGAAGTGAGTCAACCAAACATTTAAAACTCCACAAGAGTAAAGCAGATGAGAATTAAACATCTGTTTACCTGCTTATCTTGTGCATTTGTTGGTTGGGTCAGAAAGGTTAACGCACCAAGAATTCACCCCAGCACCAACCTTTATGGTCCAATGAGTGATGTGGGAGGGGCATCTTACTGCCGAGCCAGAGATATCATTTTACCAGTAACACTGGGACATTGTCTGCGACTGCCCAGTGGAGTGTTGTTTTGCAGAAATGTGGAGCATTTTCATACTTTAGAGGGATGTTCACACATTAAAGGTCATGCGTGGCTGTGCCATGTCTTGCAGATTGACTGATATGGGGGATTAGACTCCTAATTGTGTCATGTATGAAGAAACCTTTACCCGCTATGTTTTGTTTGTGTTCTCTGTGCGTGAGCTGCCAAAGGCTCAGGTGTAACACATGAAATCCTCAACTCAAAGGGTGTTGGGTTACTACCTGGCAGGGTCTGGCTGGCCCTTTCAGCTACTGTTACCAGGCTACACTCATCACTAATTTATCTGTGATCCTCACCCCAGAGCTCTGAGTGGTCGGTCGGTTTGGTGTTTGGTGAGCTAAGTGTGGGGAAAGACAGAGTTTTTATTCCAGCCAGAGCAGCGCACCAGCAGGGCCCCCAAGGACCAAACCTGAGCTGGTGCCAATGCAGAACGGGGAGGCTATGAGCCCACTGGACTCCAAGGCAGAAGGGGCCGATGCAATGGAGGAGCAGAAGGCCCAGAACCAGGACCCGAAACAGGGTTGTATGGAGCCCACAGCGCCTCCTCTTCCCCCGCCTTCACCTCCACTTTCAGGGCCGCCAGAATACCCGAGACCTAGGCTCATCTTCCACACCCAGCTGGCTCACGGGAGCCCAACGGGCCGTATCCATGGATTTACTAATGTCAAGGAACTGTATGCCAAGATCGCGGAGGTGTTCAACATCTCTCCCTCAGAGGTATTCATTTAACAGAATTATTATGTGACATTTCAAGACATATATGTAGACTAAAAATTCAAGACATATATGTAGTTCAGTCTTGCATTTCTGGTCTGTTTGGCCCACAATAAATTGGTTTCAACTTTTCCGTTTTCCTCATGATGCATCATTCGATATCATTGACCTTAGCAAATGGGTGCTAGATTTTTTCCTGTCTGGGCCTTGACCAAGACTGATAGCAGAACCAATATACTAAACAATATTATTCCGTTTGGTAATCAGTAAACTAACATGTCTTATTAGCTGTGAATTCAGAGCACAATACAATCAGCAGATAATTATTTTTCCTCAAAATATCTTCTAATAGCAGATTAAGACATTGATGATTCATAAAATCTATTTCATTAATAGGTTTAAAAACAACGACTTTATGCTCAGATAATGAATAATTAAATAATGCGTTTTAAATAGGGTTCTTTTCTCATAATTGTAGCGCACTGAGGACCTGTTGTGGGTCCAAACCTGTTGTATACAGTTAGTTGAGAGCAGAGAGTTGCCTACAAAGCAGCAACCTAAGAGGTATCCACAGTAAACCTTAAATTAAGGATGGTCAAACTTCACACTGCAACCTGATTCTGCTGTCAGTGCTAAATGAAGTCAGAGACCTTCAGGTATCAGTACATTTCAGTAACAGTATTTTAGACAGGGATTTGGTGGATTTCAGTATCTCCACTGTAACTGGTTGTAGGTGCAACAGTAGTGAATAAACCATAATGTCGGGTGTTGGATTTATTTTTTGGATTTGAAAACTTTTTTTTAACTGAAAATAGTTTGTACATAATGTCAAGCAATCGGAAATGAAAACAATCTGCCTTGAGAAAATTCACTTCAGCTAATGACAGGTGTTGTTATTACTTTTCTGATGCTTTCCTGGTTTAATCCTATTAGCACACTTAGAGACAGAACAACATCTATTCAACATTGGCCTCATCAAACTTATCAGCACTGAAGGCCACTGTGAAGGCTTTTCCTATCTTTCCCTACCTGCTATCACACGTCCGAAAAATTACAGATGAAATGATATGGACCATTGTACATTCCATAAAAACCAGGACTGCTGATCTTCCCAGACAACCATCAAATAATCCTGTCTGATGCATTGCTGCTTCCTTATATTACACAAGCTGTAATTATTTAAAGCGAAAACGCACACTGAGAAAGATAACTAATGATTAAAACAACCACCAGAACTTTGGCTATGATTTGGGGTCTGCGTTTGGTCTATGTGATATCTTCAGACACTCCTTTTTTATTTTATTTTATTTTATTAGCTCAAATACAAATGTTAAGACATTTCTTTGAAAATGTCTTTTTTTCCTCTGAACATGAGCTCTATGTTAGTTTGATGTCCCGTCCAGGTTATTTTCTGTTACTATGAACAGGAATACAGGCTAAAAACAAGGATGAATAAGTAAATACTGTAAATGATGGCTAGTCAGTTTCGTATTAACAGTTGTAAATGCAACAAGTTATAAAAGTGTTATTAAACTGTCTCTGTGTCATCTCTAAGGGAATTTCAAATGCAGTAGAGACACTAATGATTAATACATATCTTGGGTTAATTTGGTTTCAGATAAATACACCATTGGTGTGTTTTAAACAAAATATTTAGATTTGGTTTCATTTCTTTATAAGTCACTGTACACTATCTACAAAGCCTTGAACTACACGCAGACTTCTTGATACAGGGCATTCTATTGAACAAAAACATCAGGTAATTAACTGGTGATAACAAAAATTGCAGCAGTTTCCTTGACCTGCAACTGACCAAGCTGCAGTTTACGTTTGCAGTGCAGACAGATGCAGGAGGAAACCTTGAACTCTGATCAGTTTGAAATGACTTATCTACAGGAACTGCTGCAAGATAACAACTCTTTCATGTTATCTTACTTTTTCTTGAAGTACCGTCAATTAAAACATCAACTTTAACCCAAACTGCTCTAAAAGCTGTCATTTTACACGTTTCCTTCAAACATATTTCAGATGAAAAGAAATCAGATGTATTCAGGTTTGGGAACTTCAAGATTAGTCATGTGATTTCTGCCTAAAACAGTTTGTGAGCTGTGTGAGATTTTTAGGCATATAAAATGGACCTGAGTCACTATGCATAACACTAAAATGAAAAGCTATTTCCATTTTGGAATAATTTGGCTCTGCTACCCTCTGCTGGAAAATGATCATAATGCACATTTAAAACAATTCAGTTTAGTAAAATTGTACTGTGTGTCTTAAAGAGAAATGTATTTTTGAATCCCCACAACAATATTTGCAATTTAGTCATCCTGCCTTTGAAACAATAAAGATGATATGCCTAGTGATTTGTTATAATGCTTTCTGGCTTTTTAATTTATAAAGTTGTTTTCTTAAGTTTCTGGTTCATCTTTGTGGTACCTGTTGCATAGATAGTTGTGATAGAAGAATCTGCTTCTGCCTTGTTTTTGACCATGTTCTCCCCACAGATCCTTTTCTGTACCCTAAACTCCCATAAAGTGGACATGCAGAAACTGCTGGGAGGCCAGATTGGACTGGAAGACTTCATCTTTGCTCATGTCCGAGGGGAAACCAAAGAAGTGGAGGTGACAAAGACAGAAGATGCATTGGGTCTCACCATCACAGATAATGGGGCAGGCTATGCTTTCATTAAGGTAAATAAAAGTAAAGCGATACAAGAATGTGTGTTTCCCATCGGCTATTTTTCAAAGTCTGCAGTGAAATAGCTCCATATTTCTTTTGTTCGTCTAATCATTCAGTCAATAGTACAGTGTATGAAAAATGTAAACATCTTAACAAAAAGGATAACTTATAATTCATTGTTTACCATCACAGAAATATTTTGGTTGTTCAGGATTCCACACCTTTTTGCTGGAAATTTCTGCAGTCAATTTATATGTGTGTAAAAAAAATCGCCAAACGTAACGCTTTCAGAACACACAGCAGTGGTAACAATAACAGATGGTAAACCATTTACAATGTCAGTAGCATTTATTTTTTAACAGTGTTGCTTGATACATTTCCACGTGGAGCTATCTGATAAACAAAGTTAAAAAAGTCTTTTACACTTTGCTTTTTAGAAATGTCTGTTTAAATGGATTTGTACAATTATTATTGTTGTACAGTACTTTGGCCAACAGCAGTTGTTTTTAAATGTGCTCTATAGAAACATGATTTAATGTTCATTTTGATATTTTTATTCCAGAGGATAAAAGAAGGCAGTACCATAGACCGCCTGAAGATGGTATGTGTTGGTGACCACATTGAGGCTATAAATGACCAGAGCATTGTAGGGTGTCGACACTATGAGGTGGCTAAAATGCTAAAAGAGCAACCAAGAGGCACACCTTTCACTCTTCGCCTTGTGGGACCCAAGAAGGCCTTTGGTGAGTGCAGGATGTGAAATACTTTTTTGGGTTATGATCAGGTACATACCAGACAGGTACTAGATTTTAATATCAGTCAAAAAAGCTTGCTGAAACATCGGTGAAAGTGGGGCAACAGGTGAAACGAAACACAACTGTAGTTACATTTTTGTAGATACCGCTGAAAACAGGCCCTTTATAAGGGCAATATTACATGACAGTTCTATTGCAGATTGTGCCCCAAAAACATACAAGAATAGAAGGACTTGGAATCAACTTTCAGACTTCCAGACTTTTCATCAAGACCTTCCCAGACAGATTACATTCCCCAACCCCCACTATTCCAATGTATAACCTATAAAAGACTGTCTTATTTACACTAAAATGTCTCAGCCCCTCAAAAGAGTGTCCTTACACTTGTTTTTTATATGCTCTTCATTTGTGAGAATTTACAGCCAAATAACTCGAAAGATAGTTATTTATTTATTTATTGCATATAACTTGTGAATATTAGTCATTGTTGTGTGTGGGTTGCAGACCTTGAGCAGTCAGTCTCAAAGAAAGAAAGTTGTGAACAAATGTTCAGTTGTTTTTGGGATAACCTGATTAGATTTTGATGGACAAAGACTGTACATTTATATTTTTCTTTTTAACACATTTTACCAAAAATTCAGGCCTTGATTCAATGATTATGATAAAATCTCACATATATTTTCCAGCACTGCAGTGTGGACAGTTTTGAATAAAAACTGCAAACTGGGTTCATCTGGCTGAATGTATTCTGGACGCCTCAGAGGAGGTGGACATGTCCCATTGGTGAAATACCCCCAAGCCGCTGAAGGGATTAGATCTTGGCTAGGTTGGGAAAGTAAATATCCGGATTTGTTTTCCATTACTTTTTGAATAATTTGTTTACCTCCTTGAATTTCTACAGGAACTGTAGGCAAAGAACAGAAGGAAGTGCAATTTTCTTAGTGGAAATGGTTGCTTATCAGACAGGAAACCAAATCCATGGTCTAGTGTCTGACTTCCTGTTTCTGATGACTATGTGTTGCACTTAAGTGTTAGGAAAGAGAAAGCAATCTGCAGTAGTTCAGCATACAGTAGATGGGAAAGTCAGTGGACAGTGTCCGAAAGTATGCAAGGGCCCACTATTTTTTTGTAATGACCTCGTTGTCCCTGGGAAGCTGTGTCTGCTATGTTGGCAGCTAGATTAACTACAAATGACCACTGAGACAATATAGTTACTTAAATAGGTATCAGTCCCTCATTTGGTTCTCTGATACATTTATGCAGTACTTCTGCATGTTCCATTTCAGAGGAAGTTCACAGCCTCCACCTCCTGTGTATCTACTCTGACATCTAACCAGTTTCTTTTTCCCATGGGAGTCATTGACCTGCTAGTCAACATAACCACGTTCAAGCAAAGTCCCGAGTGTGTGAACTTGTTAAAAATATCTCTTTGAGAAACAGTTGAGGTTGTTGAGCCGTTTGTTTCTTTTACAAAAATTTTGCAAAGATAGAATAATTTGGGAATGTTTTAATTTCTTGGGGAACAGTGGGGAAAGGTTTTATTGTTTTTCAGTGAAAGCTTATGTGGTAAAATGAGCGGGAAGACAGATGGCTGTGCTGTAAAATGTCACCGCGAACTAAAATGATGATTAATTTTATGAATGACTCTCATCTTTGTGTTTGACCAGACATGATTGGAATGAGGACTAGGGCACCAAAATCAAATGAGGGCAAGATGGTAAATGGGAAGGAGACGCTACGACTTCGCTCCAAAGGTGGTGCTAAAGTTCAGGTAGTGGTAAGTTTCACATGCTGTGGTGGACAATGTTTGCCTTCATTTCCTCACATACCCCCCCCCCCCCCCCAGACACATAAAACCTTTACTGGACAATCTAGATAAAGTCTTAACACTTAAGATTGATTTATTTTATGTTTTCATTGTAGCATTACACATCTTTTGACTTGGGGTTTTTCTGTATATGCTAAAAAGCTCACATAAGAGTGACCTGACCTGAAATTAACCACTTAATCTGAAGTGATTCCACTCACACATAAACAAACAAACTGAATTCAGGAAGTCATTCCTTTCCCCCGAACTCCAGTGCACAATGTTTAATTTGAATCTCAAGGACAATATAGCTTTCATGAACTTTGCAAGCTTAAAAGGAAAAATTGTTTTCATAGGGAATACATTAGGCAACAAATCAGACATGTGAAAAAAAGGGTATCCCTTCCTTATTAATGAGATTAAAATCTTAAGTGTAGATGTTGTTTTTTTTTTGTTTTTTTTAAATTACCTGACTCGGAATACAGTAGCCTACAGTTTGACTTTGTGGTAAACTGGCCCAGATTTTAACTCCTGGAAAGACTGGCAACTGGCTTGAATGTTTTCCATTTGTGAGTAATATTTTACACTGTGGGACAATGGTCTTTAAATAGTTTGGATATACACTTTTAACCTTTATCAGACTGTGTATACTGGATACCTCTGTACAATGTCCTGTCAAGTAAAACCTTTGAAAAAACTGACTGAGAGTAGCCTATCCTTTCGTATTCATGTGACTATATCTTGTAAATACTATCTCTGAGGCTTTAACCATCTATAAACTAAGACATGTTTATATTTTATTACATCAAATACAACTCAAGGTACTCCAGACCCTCACATGTTTTGTTTTGGTTGAAGAAAATGCTGTACTTCTCAGACTACATGCAGCCATATACCCCCTTTTGCTACTGAGTTCATCTGTTTGTTCTGCTAGCAGAATGAGTTTGAAGAGCAAGCCACCAGGAAAGTGGATGACCTGTTGGAGAGCTACATGGGGATCAGAGACCTGGACCTTGGTAAGATGATGATAAGGATGAAGACGAATTCTCCCTTTGAAAAATGATCACACATCTTCTCTGATCATGCAGCGTCCCTCCTGGGACCAGTATTTACTTTAGTTTTTTAGTTTCTCCCAAAATTTTTGAGACACTATAGTTGCTTTTGACTTTGATGAGACTATCTTAGGACATAGCCCTGCGACAGACTGGCGACCTGTCCAGGGTGTACCCCGGCTCTCGCCCGTTGACAGCTGGGATAGGCTCCAGCACACCCGCGACCCAATTGGATTAAGCGGTTCAGAAAATGGATGGATGGATATCTTAGGACATTAATGCTTTTCATTTAGAATTTCAATTAATTTCATACTCATCATCAACTGAACTATTAAAAGCTCCTTCTTTAAGATATCATTTGCAGTTAGAATTAAGACTTTTCAATAATCATTGGATACAGAATGGTTTGACCTTGATGGCAAATTGGGGCTTGAACCCAGACTCGCCAGACCCAAACCCAATGTTGCACCTACCAGGCTGCTACTACATCAGCTATCAACTTCTCCAACAACTGGTCATCATAACAGCTAAATAAGATTTAACCTTCATAGCTCCCTAAGAAAAAGTTACATTAAGCTTCTTCAGGACAAAAACTGTCCTCTGTAAGTTAATGGCCTGTAAATTTGATCTTAAAATGAAAAGTTGCCATTTTCTTTCATTGATTTCATCACTGGTTTCTGGCCTAACCATCAATAGCAAAAAATCAATCAGTTTCAAAATTTTAACCTTTTAAATTCTACTTTGCATACACACAATACACCAACTTCCAAAAACAGAAAATTGGGTTAAAATAAATGTGATTAATGTAAATTTAAAAAAAAGTGCAGTTTTATCAGAGCACTGGAGTATTAAAAGATAGTATAAAAATGGTTTTTGGTGCATCTTTATTTTTTGTGTTACAGCGTTTTTTAAAAAAAAGTTACGTTAAACTTCTTAAGAGCAAAAACTGTCCTCTGTCAGTTAATGGCCTGTAAATATTATCTAAAAATGAAAAGTTGCCATTTTCTTTCATGGCTCTCATTAATGAGTCCTGGCCTAACCATTAATAGCAAAATAAATCAATCAGTTTTAAAATTTTAACCGTTTAAATTCCACTTTGCATACAGAATGCTCCAACTTTCAAAAACTGAAAATTGGGTTAAAATAAACATGATCAATGCAAAATAAAAAAATTTTGTGCCGTATTATCAGAGAGAAATGTGTTTTGGTACATCTTTATTTTTTGTGTTACAGCAGAAAGAAAGAAATTACTATATAATAATTACTATAATAATAATAATAATAATAATATCATGTAATTTTCGCCACATGCATGCACGCGAAAAACACTCATATGCACACGTGCGCGCACACACACACACATGCACGAAAACATGTATGAACGCATACACACAGAGTAGTTTTATCATTCTGTGTAAACAAATCCTGTCTTTTTTATATACAAACATTTGGGCTTTTGACTATAAAGCCACTGATTTATAGATCTGTTCTTTCTTCCCTTTATTCTTTGATTGGCTACATTCCTAAAAAACATGTCTATTTATATATGTTGATAAAAAAATATTTTGGTGGGAAGCTCAGGATATTTGTGAATAAAACTATCTTACAACCAGTCCGTTTGATGACACTGGGCAAAATGGATTACCTTTCACCATATTGAAATTCAATCATTTGGAGAGAAAGGAATATATTTGTACTTCCTCTATGCCATGTTCTCATGATCTTTGACCATTTAATGGACTTTATAAGTCAGCTTAGGGAGTTCCCTCATGGAACCTTAATATACTACTAAACAAACAAACAAACAAACAAAATGTAAATAAAGGGAACACACCATGTCAGTCAAACAGTCAGAAACAGACTCCATGAGGGTGGGAAAAGGGCCCAACATCCACAAGTGAAGCCTGTGGTCACAACTCAACAACCATACATCCCAAGAGATATTTACCAGAGAACAGCAGGATTGGCAGATTCGCCATTGCCGAACATAACCGATACGGGAGAGTCTGGAACGTTTGTCTGCTTGCAACATCCGCCAGCATGACTGGTTTGAGAATGAGTCAGTGATGGTCTGGGTTGTCTTATCCTTGGAGGGCTGCATAGACTTTCATGAGCTAGAAGAGGTACACTGACTATAGGTACCAGGATGGGATCCTTATATGATGCTGTAGTGGGATCAGGGTTCCCTCTGATACAGGACAATGCTCAGCCTCATGTTGCTAGAGTGTATCAGGAGTTCCTGCATGAGAGGATATTGATGCTATGGACTGTTTACCAGACCTGAAACCATATGAACATTTCTGGGACATCATATCTTGTTCCATTCGCCACCCCACATTGAACCACAGACTGTCCAGGGTTGACTGATGTCCTGATCCAAGTCTGGGATCCCTCAGGAGAACATCGGTAGTCTCACCAGAAGCATGCCCAGGAAGTCCAAACAGGAGCGTGGAGGCCACACACACACACACACACACACACACACACACACACACACACACACACACACACACACACACACACACACACACACAC
>JAVQJG010118042.1:0-20085 GCA_036024015.1 Craterocephalus amniculus
TACATACATACATACCTACCTACATATGTGTGTGTGTGTTTTTATATATTTGGGTTCGGTTCATAAAAGGTTGGGCAAGAAGAATGATGATGAAATAATGAAGTTATATTAATAGCTGATGATAACAATGATTTGGCCCAAAGTTTCCAAAACAGCTGAAAAAAAGCCACCCTAAAAACCCAATCTATCTCCAAAAAAGATAAGATGGATTTTCAAACTTATCTTTGTTATATAATATTAATGGGAAAGGATCCAAGGCTGAACTGAACATCTGTGAACCCTCATACAGCTAAGCCACTATATCTGTTTATTCATTAATTTAAAAACAAATGAAATAAAATCAATTACATGGAAATTACATGCACAGGAATGTCTTGCATGGGGACTGGCCTATCAGAATGGGAGCACAATTTTGATATGAAGTATTTGCTTCTTGTAAGAGGAATAGAACAAAATGACACCTGAAAGGCTGCATCTCTAGGAATCCTTAGCAACCGATGATTGATAAGTAGATAGATAGAGGGGTCAAAAATAACTATTTCCATGGTACAATATTTAGAAAGTGTACTATTACATACAAAAATAGAGACTACAGACTGGCAGTACCACTGCAGAGCCATTGCAATCAGGTTTTTTATGGCAGCATATGACAGGGTTCAAGTATGAGCACAATATGAGGGAATAGCAGACATTTTCTTTGCCTGAAAACTTGGAAGATAGCTTTTGTCCATATGAAGTCATCAATATGAAATAGCTTGCCTCAGTTGTGCTTCTTGGTAGTTGATCTCTAAAGTACTCAGTAGGTTTAAAAAAGACTGCAAGGGCATTTACCTGCCTCCATATTAGCAGTGTAATGCCCACACTTAAAAACTTCTCTCTGTTTCACTCACACACAAACAGAGGCCAACAGAGAGCCAAAAAGCAGAGGACCAATGGGATGAAGGTCTAAGTGATCTCCTCGGTGTGTGAGCCAAAGTTAGTCACAGTGGGCGCCCTGACCACTAAATCAAAGAGCTGTTTGAACAGCTGCATTCCTTCACACCCCTTCATCCTCACCCGCTCCTTTCGCCATGCAGTAATACTAATTCTAGTTTTGCTGCTGACCCAACACCCCCTTCCCCACCTCCGTCAGTGTTTTTCTGGTGTGATGGAGATCAGGCTTAATGGAAAAAGAGTGCAAAGTGAGTTAAGTCATCATTTGACTGCGGACAGGTGTCTATTAGGGCAAGTATAACCGTAGAACAAGAGGAACTTTGTGAGGCTTCACAGCAGCGACTGCGACTGATTTATAGACCCATGACAGGCTGAGTGAGTCATTATGTAGCTTCCATTTCTATTCACATGTGCAGCCGAACCTCCTCCTGAGTCATTCATTGTTGGACCAGTCATTTTCGGGGACATGCACAGTAATTGTATGAAAGATTTCTTTTGTTTCAAGCCTCAGATGTTATGTTGGTTGTCAAAACAATGAGTAAAAGGAAACTGCTGTATATTCCATATGATGTATTATTCATACATTCAACTGTGTTGTGTTAGAGGTAGTAATTAGAGCATTTCTCCACAATGACTGAATAAAAATACATTTCTGTTTGCTTAGCTTTAAAATGACTTTTTTCTCCCTTTTTTTATATCCACTACAAGAAAATTTACCCTATTGTTGTTACCATTTCTGTAATACTGCTAAATATTTCTCAAATTTTTTTTTGCCATTTCCTGGCCCCATAAAAAGATATCCCTTGCATGCTTGAGGATGCTTTCTTTATCACATGCACTTTAGCTTTTTGTCCTGCTCTTTCTTGTAACATCTGCAAAACTATACATTCAACAAGGCACGTTGTGTGAAACGAAAGCTTACACAAAGCATTACTTCTCAATATTTATTTACCCTCAATATTTGGAAAGATAAACATTTCCATGCATAGAGTTAAGCATTTCACATTTTTTCCATAATTGGTTTGGCCCATGAGCAACGTTCAAGCAATAACTGTGTTACTTTTGGCCACAATCTATGGATTGATTCTTGAGAGAACTGAAGCACGACTGGGTCTCCATTAAAAAGTCATAATTTAATGCATCTTTTATAATGAGACCAATTATTTTAGTACATGTGAGACAATAGACAGAAAAGTGACATGGGAGTCCACTTTCCTTCCCATATAAATATGAGCTTTAAATGATTCAAGGTATTTTCATGGCTTTCAACCATCTGGAATTAAGAGTGCCAAGAAATTTTCTGCAAATCTATTTTCGTTGAACATCCCCTTGATCCTGACAGCACTGGTTATTATCTACTGCTGGATTCTCCAGAGAAGCTGCTGGAATTCAGATGGAGCTCTTCATTAATTCATTTTTGAAGGGAGCCTTCACACCTGAGGGAGAACACTCTGGAAGTCGCGTCTGCTGCGATGAACTAATGCTAAACAGATGTCTGTCAACTACCATCATGGATTACAGGCTCACTTCTGTAAGAATGACATTGTTAAAGTGAAGCTGTGGAATGACTCAGGAACTGGGTATTGTAAAATGACCCTTTGTTCTTGCTTCAGTAAATGATTAATGCGAGCACGTAGCAGTTATGAAAATGGGAGCCAAAATCATCAAAACATCAAAATAGTCAGTGACTCGTTTGGTTGTTTGTTTGTGTCCTCTTGGAATGTGAAAAGAAATGTCGACTATGTCAAAGCCTCTGGCAGTGGTCAACAATTCCAGCATATCTTAGTGCAAACACATCTGAAAGCACATGCACGCTGACCATCCTGGAATGGGGTGGAAGTTGAGGGTGAAGTTGGAATTGTGATAATTCAAGTTTTTCTTTATTAACTTTTGACCTTATCCCGACACAATGCTTGGATGAGATATGCATCTGTCCAGCTTTACCTTTAGAATACTCTGTTGTGTTATTCTTCTTCACCTCGTACACTAAAAAAAACAACATGTTGTGTCCACATCATCAAAAGTAGTATGTTCAGACCCAAAGTGACCTCATGTTTTTGCAAATACTGTCAGCATCGCAAAAGTGGACACATGGCTTATTTAGGTCATTTGTTATTTATTTAGGTTTTTATAATCCCTACCAAGTAGCTTGGTTATTTCTAACCTAAAGAAGGTGTCATCATTGGTCACACCAGGAAGTGTCGAATCCAGACAAGTGTAAAACTCACTATGTAACCATTAGAGCCCACTCCTTCCTGAAAAGGGAAGAAATACCTTAATTCTAAAAAAACTCCAATGATGTGCATTATCACTATTGATGGACTCTCAGGCTGGATGGCCAGACCCGGAGACTGTTTTGGTGGGTTTATATTGCAATTAATTAAAAAGAGGATTGGTCCAGAGATGCAACAATCTGTAAATGACAGTGACAGCCAATGATATAATTTCTAATACAATGCCAAGAAAAATTCAGGTAGGTATCTACAAAATGTGATCTGATAACAGTACTTTTTACAAAAGTAGTTAATTTTAAATTATTGCTCATAACAGCACTAAAATGTTTGTCTGAACCTGCTTACAGCATTAAAGTCTGTCTTGCCCCTTGCAGCACCTGCCCCCTCCTTTCCTCATCTCTCTGTTATGACTGATTCTAAGACCTTTTTCAGTACCTGACTGTCTTCCCTTCCCACATCATAAATGTGTTAAAAACATGTTAAAAAACAAGTTTTTTTCAGCTGTCAACACTGGCTAAACTGAATTTAGAGCTGTACGCTGCTGCAGTGCTCTGACTACTTTATTTCACGTTTGACTATATGAGGCAGAAGAAGAGGTAGTTCCTACCAAATGGGAATCATTTAGACGAGATCCTTATTTTGTGGTTACTTTCCACTGTATTCCTGTAAAGTATTTACCACAAATACTAAAATATTGATATTGTGAAATGAGAATTGATTCAAATACATAAATATCCTGTATCAGAACTTTCAATATTTCAGTATTAATTACTAGAAAACCCCCTATTACATGAACAAATTACCTATTTAGACATAAATTGGAGGGTTGTAGCATGTAAACAGCACACCACCACAGGAACTCTTTGTGTGTCATTTATGTGCATTTTAAGCGTTTACATCATTGGACTGACTCTGTAAATGTGTAAACTGGGTATAAGACCGAATGACACAATTTATATGAACAAAAGGAGGTGTAGTTGTAAAATGCAGCATGACTTGTTGGGTTTTAACTGAAACACGACATGAAACCAAACTGTGAAATCTTTAAATCCAATATGATGCCATTAATATTCAGCCTTTTAGACCCAGCCAACCTCAACTCAAAATAAACTCATAACTCTTATACAAAGAAGCAGTAGCTGTGGTGAGAAAGAATTACTATAATCATCTGAAATGAATGCAGAAAGTGTACTTACAATAAGTTTTCAACAGTTTATGTAACATATTTTTCCAAAGACTCAGAGGAGAGGAGAGAGGTGGTGGTGGGATAACAGAGGACATGAGCTGGAATCAGATCTTTAGATCAACTATACATGGTATGTGAGTCTGCCCACAGAGCTGCCAGGACAAACCGGACTCCAGTAAGTGTTTTATAATCCAAACACCATTTTTGCTTTGATGCTGTGACTAACGCATCAGTCACTCAACCACTTCCATTACAACGAACCGTGCAGTCATGCCTTTTCTGATTGAG
This sequence comes from Craterocephalus amniculus, assembly GCA_036024015.1. Lineage (NCBI taxonomy): Eukaryota > Metazoa > Chordata > Actinopteri > Atheriniformes > Atherinidae > Craterocephalus > Craterocephalus amniculus. The sequence continues at coordinate 4,642 of JAVQJG010118042.1, forward strand.
GTGCCATTTCCTATTTATGTCAGGTTTGGTTTTGAAACATGAAACTGTTGATGTTTGCAAGAAGCATATAATTTGATGTGTCACAAATATAGAAAAACAACAACTGTGTGGTCTGTTTCCCTGTTTATACACGAGAGTCAGAGTTCTGATGTTATTGAAGTTGAATTATCTGGCAAGTTTTCTTGTTTATGTTGGGAATTCACAGATGAGAATGGATTGGTTACTGTCAGTGGCACAAAAACACCGGATGTGATCATTTTCCATGAAGAAAATCTGGGTTGTTATAATATCTAAATTTAATTTAATTTCAGAAGACTAATGTCTGTCTTTTATGATTTATTTTGTCCAACAATTAAAAAAGAAAAAAAATTCCAAATGCTTTAACCAGATTAGCATTTCAATCCATCTGAATATATTTAAAGCATCGAACCAAATATCTAATGTATTTATTTTGTTTGTGGAGCAGATTCTGTGTAAACAATACAGTGCAGTTCTTATATGCAATAAATGATTTAGGGTCACAGTTTTGGTTCTAACCGATGAGAGCCTCTTTCCCTGGGAAGATACCTGAAAAAGACCCATTTTCCTGAGATATCAGACACCAGGAAGTTTGTTTCTCTTTTCCTGCAGGGGAAGCAAATGATCATTCATAGTTTAGCAGGTAATAAAAAGATTTTATTTTTATTGTTGGATTAGTCATTTTGATACTGAATTCTATTAAAAATGTTTTACAGAATTACACTAAACTATGTAAAGTTACGATGTTTTTCCATGAACAGTAGAATATACTGTATAATCCTCACATTTAAATTTGTCCACAAAGCAAATGTCAATTGTTCCCTGTATCTTAAAAAAAACCAAATTGATGTTCAAAAATTGCACTTGTACTTGTTCAAACTACAGTATATTATAATAGAACCTATGATGGATAAGCTGCAACCTAAACTCAGTATCGTTTTAACCCTCTGCGTCGCTTTCCCCCACCTTGTTCCCCTCTCCCTCTGCTGTTTGGTTAAGCTCTGCTGTGTAATATGAAAATAGAAGAACAGTGGCTCCGTCCTTTTTAAGTCAGACAAGCAGTGGAGGAGGAGTTTCCGAAATTGATAATAAAATATAAAGTTCAAAAAGTCATAATTTTACACACAATTTTTCCAGGCTGTAGTCTGCAAAGTGCAACACTGTCCACTGGAGGTATTTTAGCAAATAAGGACAAAACAATATGAGGAAGATGGATTGGGACATAACTTTGCAGATAAGAGCATCTGAACAGAATAATATCAGCAGAAGAAGTTTGACGAATCAGTTGCAGTTATCTACTAAACTTAAACAAAGACCACATATCAACATTATCTATCAAGCTGGACCATTTTCTGTGTTTATCTGTAAACCTCCAATTTGTTTGTTCTCCTCATGTGATTAAAAGGAGACATTTTTGTCTAACAGGCTGTCTGAATTTAGCAGGTTATACGGCTAATCGCCTGTTTTAAATTGAGTGAAAACTGCCCACCCGGCCCACCGCTTGGTCATCTGGCCAGTAAATGGGGCATACCTAGTCACACACTTGAAGGCATGCAATGATCTTACTCACAATTCACTATTTCTACCAACTTAAGAGAAAAAAAAAACAAGTGAAAAACAGAGGCCTCACTTTTGATCTCGTGCTTAAAGATATTTAAACTGGCGTTCATTCATTCAGTAGAAAATTTTATCTAACGTGACTTTGAAATGAATAACAACATTTAAGCTTCTGTAAAATAAGAAAACCTGATCCATCCAAGCATTAATCACTAATTATCCAATTCCATTTATAGGACTTAAACACAACAATGTTGACCAACGTGCATAACAATTTTAAAAAAACAAAAACATTTTAAAACATATATTTATACATATTTATATTTACTAAAAGTGGGCTAAAAACATGCACAGTCAAGAAATGATAAAATGACAAAAAAAAAACATAAAACTTCAAAAATTATAAAAGCATCACCTCAATTAGTGTTGAAAGCCAAAAATGAGTTTTTTAGCAGATTGCAGGGAGGCCTGTTTAATGTTTCAAGGCAGCTTGTTCCACAGCTTTGGTTCTGCCAGAGCGAGTGCCAAATACCTTAAAAGTTTCAGCCTTGTCTTTGGAACGACCAGTAACCACTGGTCAGAAGACCATACAAGACATGACGGAGAGTAGGGCTATATAAATAGCAGGTCAGATAGATAATGGGATCATTCCATGCGCTTATGTGTGTCAATATAGGCATGTAAACAATCATACTGTACAGTTAGGTGCATGGAGTACAGTAAGACATGCTGTATTCATGCACGTGTGCTGCACAAAGTAGTGCCAGTTTTTTCTATGCAGGTTTTATGAACCGTGAAGGAAGTAGACCATAGTTAATATGACTGACTGTCTGTAAATGAGCTGAGTCATATGTAGTTGAACTGTTACTGGAAGGATTACACAGTCCATGTGCTTTTCATCTCTTGACCTTTGTTCTCTTGTCTTATAGTCTGGTTTCTCAAATAGCTCCTTCTGACACCAAATAATGTCCTCAGTACAGGTCCATAGCATGGATCAGCTGACAGTTAAACATAAGTCTGGCCTGATTGTACCTTTACTATGTTGGAAAACCAACAGACTAGCCAACTAACCACCTCTGAAGGCTCTAAACATGTTCTCCTTTAATTCCATGTTTCCAGTCTCCACAAAATGCACAAAAAAGATCTCATAGATCTTTGGCTCATGCCAGATTTGCCTGATTACACTTTTTACACTGGTCAAAACGCCCCATTCACACCTGCTGAAATGTGACTGCTGAATCCATTGGGAGTATTTAATCACTGACTGTATGTGAGTTAATATCAGTGCACAACATTAATGGTAACACAACTCCTTGGTGCCCAGGTTAATTGTCACTAAGGCTGTTGGGGCAACATAAGTGGGAACTGCTCATATTTTCTTAATACAAGTGTTTTCTTCACTGACCTTGTCAACTTGTCAACAACTTGACCTGGACGATAGATAGGTTTGTTTTACCTGATGTCAAGACAGCCAGCAGTTCATTCTCTGTCCCTCTGTGTGGGACAGAGTGAACAAGTCTAATTTTCTCACAGCCACGATTTCCAGAGATACACAACCTGTTGGAAACTGAGTAATGTCATCCCTTTATCTTGTGCTACACTTGTTCCCTGAGAAGTATACTAAGGATAAACAAGCAACAACTGGTAGTTGGAAAGGATTTAATTACTTGTGTGAAGGTTTACATGCTTTTAGAGTGAAACACAAGACATCCCACCAACAACTGAACTGAGAGGTTGTAGAATTCATTGAACAGCTGAAAACTCCAAACGGGATCACATTTAGGGCAATCTTCCCAGTGCAGAGAATTAGTATGTGCTCAGCTGGGTGTGAAAAATCTTTCACAATTATTAACCCTGGAAAAGGATTTACATTTCCAAAACATGCAACCCATCAGTACCAGTTCATTTTCCACACCAAATCTGCATCTTTCTCCTCCAAAGAGGTTAACAAGGCCCAGAGTGTTTGCAGGGACATTTGAACTGGTTGCATTACAGAATCATTAACCCAGCGCATTTCCCTTGTAGGCACTAACAGGCATTAAGTTCCCACAGGAAGAGCTCCATGTCTTTTTCCCCCCATGCTTACACCATGTTGAAGGCTCAGTAAGCATCAATCACAGCTCTGGGTCGAGGAATGGACACCAGTCAGCCTAATCCAAGTTGTCACAGCTTCCATCTTTCCACATGTTTTCCTTTTGGACACTTTTGGACACTTTCAATTTTTGGCAAAAACAAATAAAAGACACTTTTTTTGCAAGCTTCAGCATTATCCAAACGACAGAGAAAAAGACTGATTGTTGTACAAGTCACCTGGCAGGATCAAACACATTCACTACCCAGTCTTTATAAGACAAAACATATGTTTCATTTCCATATTGTGAAATCCTTTTGAAGGTCTCTGAAGAGGCAGAATCAGATGTTTGCTTGGATCTTTCAGAGGACCCGCTCTTTGTTTGATTTCCACAAACAGAGCCACTTTAAAGTGGAAATGTACAGATGTACTCTCGAAGCAGTATTGACAGCGAGACATCAAAATCCATTACAGGCTTCATAAAAGACTCCCTTTCATGAAATAATGGGATTGCACTGAAATGGTGGAGGGAATTCAGTACAGAGCGCTTTTAAACTGTGATATCAGTGTTTGTGTCAAATGAGTGGCAATGGTCACGGTAATTATTAATGCATCTAATGAAAACCTACAAATATTCTTCAGTTTATCTAAAAAGTAGCATTATTGACTGTTAGTTGGGGAAGGTACACATAGATGTGAAACATGAGGTTTCTCTTTGCAGTAATGAGGAACCATAAATGATATGTATGAAAGACCCCAGTTAACAGGTCTTACATGCATCAGGGACACTGTCTTTGATTCTACACGGAGCAGTGTGATGATAGCACAGCTTGTGTCTGTCGAGTGAAAAGATGAAAAACAGGTGTGTGTGCATGTGTTTCTGTGCACACACAGATGGTGAGCTTTTAATCCTGTGCAACACAAATAAGGATAATGGTAAACACAAGCTCACACATATATACACAGATGCAGTCTTTCTGGTTCTTTAATTGTGATCTGTAAACAGTTTGAATGAATTATCTTGATACCATGAAGCAGGCAACACAACCAGGGAGTTTTCCAGTCTTATCAGTCAAAGTTCTGGAGGGGTACAGGTTATGGCAAACTTATAAAAACACTAAAATTCTAAATATCTAGTGTCATGAATTTCGTTGACAGAAAACTGATATACTGTATAGTCACACCAAGCAAATCTGCCATGTAAGTGCAGACCACCAAAATTCAAAGACCAGATGAGATGGTCATTAGACAGAGAAATAATAAAAAGGACACAGGTAGCCCCGAGGAAGGAAGGCTCACTTCTGGAAGAAAATAAAAGAAAATCTAAGGTGTACATTGGAGATCCGGAGACTCCTCAAACATGTGAACTCTAACTGACCATCAACGAAATCTCACTGTGCACCGCAAACCCAACACCTTTCATCACCCCAATGAAAAACGCTTCACCATCTCCACAGTAAAACATAGTGGAGGCTGCATCATGTAAAAGTGATGAACAATGTAAAATATAGGCAAATTCTTGAGGAATACTTGCTTCAGTAATGAAGAGAATTCAGCATAGCTCAGTTGGACTCAGTTTACTCCCGATATAAACACCTGTCACAGCAACATGTTAAACTTTATCATACTCAGGACAGCTCTGCACAGGCAGCAAACTTGCCCAACCCCATGATATGTATCACTGGCAGCTCTCCTCATGTAGTAGCCAGCGACTCCAACTCGACCACAGAAGATGATGGTTTGACTTTGCACTCTGCCTCCCAGCAGACTCCCAGACGGCCAAGCTTAGAAATGATAAAAGCATTGCCCTCTTAACTGATACACTTGACTGAGGAGCAACAAAACAATATTGCATCCTTGTTACACAGTCTTCCCAATAAGTTTCATAATCTACCATATAGTATTTCAGCTATCTGATATGGCATTGGTGTTGATGTCACAAGACCCATTAAACAGCACTATTATCAAGTAAATCCTATTAAAAGAGGTTTGATGAAAACTGAGAGTATGTAGCAACATGGGTTTGCAGAACCTAACTGCTGTCCTTTGAGTTCCTTATGCCTTTTAGGAAATAAACATGATGGTTTTTGCTTGATTTATAAATTACTTTCATAAAATTTATGCTGCTACTGATGAATCCCACACCCTGCTCTGCAATACAGACTATGTGGATACAGTTGGCATAGCTCAGTGTGTAAGTAACTTGGACTTATTAGCAGATATAACTCTGACTGAGTGGACTTCAGAAATGTACCCATTTCACACTCAAGATAAAACACAATCATGGCTTTTGGCTTGTGCAATACATCAGCTGTTTTTCGGTGTCTAGTAAACACTTTTTGTCTGGGATGTGTCTCTGGGACCTCTAAACTTTGTTAACATTGCCTACAGCTCTTCATATAAAAATATCTGACCGTCCTTTAGCACTAAACACCAGGATAGTTCAAGGGACTGCTTTATTGTGCAGGATATAATATTTCCACCATCGGTCGATTTTTTGCTTTCACACAATTGTACTAATCCAAAACAGACCACATCGCGTGGACAATATCACACAGTTACAAAAACTGCTCAATAGGGCGTGATATTCCCAGAAACTGCTGACCAACATTGAAGAAGAAAAATAACTTGCCCCATTAAGTGGCCTGGACCAAAAACAGGTCCTTCATCACAAATAGTGGAGCACCACCTTATTTTACCAGTCTTGTGAAAACCAAAGTTTTTTATGATGGTGTTTAAACCTAATATAGTTTTCATCCGAATCTGTCTGGTATGAGCAGCAGACGTTTTGCACTACAACATTCTGACACTCCCTCTCTCTGGTTCACTGGATGGTCAGTTTTCTTTCACACCACAACTGGGCTGGAACATATATGCCTATATATTAACAGGAATACTTTAAAGAAACAAAAAAAACAAGGAAAAATATGATAAACTTTATGTCAGTCGTAAGCAAATATTTTGTTAAACAAACCATTAAGGCAATCACTGCAATCAAGTGTTTTTTCTAACTCTCCATCTGACCTGTGCACCTGTTGGCAGGTATTTTGGCCCACTGCTCAAATGCTCTCAATTAACTTTTTTTTCCAGCTCAATTATATTGGAAAAATAATGCCTTATTTTACTAAATTCCAATATAGCAAATTTTCATTTATTATTACTTTTTCAGTCTCCAGTTATTTGAGTGACTGTTGTGAATTTTGCCTTTTCGTTAATGCGAGGGTATGAATAAATTTTGTTACGTCTGTATATAGATATTTATAGGCATTATTGTTTAGTATATTTAGTTTATATGTTACTACATATAGGTCATTCACCAGTCTGGTAGGTCCCCATCTGTGATTGGCTGGAGGGTCTGAGCCATCACCAATCCCTATGCCTGCCTCATCTATTTAACTGCACTGCCGACATCCACGTGCTGTGTTAGTTTTTCAGAGCTTGCCAAGTTATCGCATTATACAGCATGAGGAACTAGCTTCGTGAAATAATTTTGTTGTTTTATTTCTTTGTTTGGACACCTCATCCTCAACTTTGCTGGGCTGAACTTTATTTCATTTTGTCTTTGACAGATTTTGTATGTGTGTGGGCATGTTTAAGACCTTGCTTCAATCAATAAATGACTTTTCCATCATCCTGGTTTTAATGTTGACTGTCTCCTTGGCATTCTAAGAAGCACCAGTTCACAACTGAAGTCGTCACATTCAAAGAGAATGTAAATCATTTCAACACAAGTCCAATTAGATGCAGAATGACTAATTCTACCTCAGACAGACAATTTTCAGCATGATTACAATTATCAAATTGCACTCAAATGGCTGAAAGTGATATTTAAATGTGTAGGGATAGTTTGCTCATTTTGAAAGAGCTGGAATTTTTTGTCTTGAGAATTGAGCTTAAATGCAACTATCTAGATTTACCAGAATTATATTGAGACAACCCGTGAGTCTTGCATGAAAGGCTATTTCAAAATAATTGAAGCTTTTCTAAACTTTTGGAGCGGTAGAAGTTATTCCAAATAATTTTATCACTGTTTACTTATTTATGGGTTAAGACAGTGTTTCCCAAAGTGGGTGCCAGGTCACACTGGGGTGCCTCCTGACTGTATCAGGGGTGCCCACAGAAAATTGCTATTCTGAGATGTAACAATAGACATTTCATATATAAATAAATGAGTATGCTCTTTTAAAATGTTTTTATATATGAATGGATTGATAAACTTGTACTGCCTGCGTTATTGCTTGGGAAGTCCACCTCTTACGGTTTTATGCCATTTGTGTCACTTTGTAAATCTGTGTTTTTAAAGGCGCTTTAGAGTTGCTGTAAAGTTATTGTTATTATTTTTTACAGTTCTTATTATGCTCTGTTCATGGTGTTTTGTCTAAATAAACAGTACTACATCGCATTTACGTTTAGGGTATGCATGCAGTGTTTTCAATCATATTTGACACTGGGGTAACTTGAGATTTTATGCACTTTTGAAAGATAACCTGAGTGAAAGAAGTTTGAGAAAGGCTGGGCTAAGACATACAGTAGACTTGCTGAGCAATGATTTTCTTAATATGCTTTGATACCGTATGACAAAAAAAACAGCCCATGAAGACATAAAACAGTGAGGAACATCCATAGAACAGATGAGGAAAATGTCCTTGCATCTCTCATCTTATGCTTTAACTCATTGGCTTCTCTTGCTGATAAGAATTGCTTCACCTAGCTGAAGCCCAGAGTGTTAAGAAGTTAGTTGTTCAATGTTTGGCAGAAATATCTTCCCACTAGGAGGAGCTCTAATAGGCCCCGGGTCTACCATGACCAACAGGACTTCATTTTAAACATGAATGATCAAAAACATTTTTCTAACTCTGTTGCCTGTAAATATTATTTTTTTGTTTTATTATATCAAACTGAAACGAGCCCATGATGTCCTCCTCTGGTTTGGTTTGGTTTGCATCGACAAATCGTTTCGTGTTAACACAGACGTCTGACATCTATGTGTGCTCGTTGGCCCCTACTGGACCAGGTCCACGTGGAAGTGCAGCATGATAATAGAGGTTGGCCTTATGCAAATTCCAATTCAACTTAAACATATGCACAAAATCCGCACTTATGCATAGTGAAAGTCTACAATTAATTAGCACAATTACAAGCCATAATAAGAATACAAATTTCACCTTATGTCAACGTTGCTGGCTCTTGTGATGACTCGCGTATCGCAGCATTTCTCATGTTAATGCAGGTAGTTTGTAAGGCATTAACTGCCGGGGCATGACAATGTACCCGCCAAATCTCCATCGGCATCCTTGATTGTCTTTGGGACCCCTGCAGGGCGACAAGCAGAGCCCTCATCAGAATAACAAGGTAATGATAGTGTTAATTGTATCAAGATGAGTGTTAAATTGATATATACACGCAATATGATCTTATCCCCAGAAATTCTAAAGAGATGCAGGTTTACTTTATTGAATAACTCAGATGCAGACGGGCATGGTGATGTTTAATCAGATTACGTGCCTGTGTTAGACGGAGAGTGGATTGCGGGGGTGCTTGTGCTGCAAACCAAGGGGGTAGGTAGTGTTGGTGTTGCCCATGCTCTCTGACACTCACCCACCCACACGCACACAGACACACGCAGACGCACAAACGTTGCAGACTTGGCAGACACGCGAGCAGAGTGTAGAGAAGCAGAAGTTTAAAACTTTTTTCTGAAAAGCAAGACTCCTCGGTGCAGTTTATGCACCCACAGCTGGCGGAGAAACCTTGACTTAACTCTGGGAACATAGATTGAACTTTATAGCGTTTATCTTGTTTTTACTATTTAACCGCTGACGCGGCGTGGACCTGTTGGATCAGTCTCGCTGCTTGGTAACTTTTTCTTTTTATTCCCACTCGTGCCGTTTTTGCTACTCGTCGTGGAAGTTTGCGTTGTAGAGAAGGGAGACTGTAAAATCAGCCTGGCCAGCTGTAAGAGGATGGTGTGACCCTTTCCAAAAACCCCAGTGACCACCTCTCCCTCTCTCAAACATTCGTGAAACAGCAGCTATGCGTGCACGGCTCTCCAAGTCAACATGACCCTGTCCGGTGGTTTGTCGGATACTTGTCAGCTCATTTTACGCGACCGCATGGACCCGGAGCTGTGGAAATAGGACTTGCCATCCATGCTTTTTGGGAAATAGTTTTTTTTTTGCAAACACGTTTGGGGCGAAGCAAACAGCCTATCGCGCAGAGTTTGGAGAGAGCTACGATGCGGGGCACTTTGAGCGCATTCATCCAGTCCTGTCTCATTCTGCTGGTCCGGGCAGACCAGTGGAGGCTGAAGGACTCAGCCAACTGCGAACTAAACAAGAAAGTAAGTGATTTTTAAACAAAGATCCGTGAATGACTGTTGCAGAAGATACTACACTGTTTATAGCCATAATATCTAACCTGGACAACAATTCTAGCTTGCAAGTTGTAAAACTTCATAAAAGTTTGTTACAGTGAATGAGCCTTAAAGTGCCATTTAGCCTATTTCTGCTGTCTACCACCCACCATACCCTAGGCCAATTTTGTATTAAATGTTTATTTGTTTATTTCTTAGATCTTCCTCCTGCAAGTATTGGTTATGTTACTGATCCAAAATTGAACGTAAAACTCATAAAAACTCATATTATTGTGTAACACACTGCACAGGTTCAATGCAAACCTGTACAAAAAACACATTATTTTCTAATGACTTTTCTTACTTTCCCCTGTACTGATTCATCACCAGCCTCTTTTTGATTGATGCGCTTCAAACGAATCACACAGACTTTTTAAGATCATTTCCAGAAACAGCTGGAGGGTAAGGTATTCTGGGCAACAGCCCATAGTCTGACAATCGCTGACATGTGTATTGTTTGTTTGGCACTTGGGTTCTAAGTGGCCTGTTAATAAGTCATTATCAGTCTGTTAGCAGCCTAACAAACACTCTGCTGTGGACAAAGAGGTGGTTGGTGTCAGACAAGCCCGCTGTTGGTTGTAAAGCAACTGTAAATTCAGCCCCTTCCTCTCCTCCGAGCCTTTCATGTGTGTCTGAGGTTGATGCTGAGGTGCCTAGATAATCAGCTGAGCTTGGGAAAACTACAAATTGAATAATTTGGAAATGCTAACAGAATCTTACTTTGTTTGGATATCAAAGGTTAGCTTTAACTTTGATTTTAGGATTGTTTTAACAAGAACACAGATTATTTGGTGTCACCCTATATTGAGTCTTTCAGACATTCAATCAGTCCAACTGATTTATCAGAAGAATGACTAAGATGAGACATTTTTTTGTTTTGTCCAAACAACTTTTTTTTCTCTTTTTTTCCCAGCAAACCGACCTGAACTCCTTTCTTTGGACCATCAAACGTGATCCCCCCTCATATTTCTATGGTACAATCCACGTTCCTTACACACGCGTTTGGGACTTCATCCCTGAAAATTCCAAGCAGGCCTTCCAGGAGAGCAACATTGTGTACTTTGAGCTGGATCTAACAGACCCTTACACCATCTCAGCCCTGACCAGCTGCCAGCTGCTTCCTCAAGGTGAGAACTTGCAGGACGTTCTACCCAGAGACATCTACAGGAGACTGAAAAGACACCTTGAATATGTAAAACTCATGATGCCCTCGTGGATGACCCCCGATCAGAGAGGGAAGGGACTCTATGCAGACTACCTCTTTAACGCAATCGCTGGAAACTGGGAAAGGAAGCGACCTGTTTGGGTGATGTTGATGGTCAACTCTTTAACTGAGGCAGACATCAAGACGCGGGGAGTGCCTGTGCTAGACTTGTACCTGGCCCAGGAGGCAGAGAGGATGAGGAAGAGAACAGGAGCAGTCGAGAAAGTAGAGGAACAATGCCACCCACTAAACGGTCTCAACTTCTCCCAGGTGAGTTTGGAACTTTTGGAGCTTGACCTTGAGATGTACACATTTCTCCACTGCAGTGTTTCATCTGTATTTTCAATCTCTGTGAAACTTCTTGAAGATATTGCTTGTCATGACATAGAACACAGAAAACAACTGCAAGGTCTGGACACCTAATTCTAAAGGCTTACATTAGCAAGTTGTTTTAACTCTTGTTAGGAATCATGAAAACTACCCCCCTAGAGTTGGAAACCCTTCAACCGTTAGGTCCTAATACTTCAAACTGATCGGTTTTTGGAAACATTAGGAGCATTGCCGAACATTTGGTGCTGCTGTGTGTTTAGCACGTCACCATCAGCACTGTTGGCATCAACTGATATTCTTGACACAAAAACAATTAAACTTGCAAAGCACATTGAATAACCTACAGTTATTTTCCACTCTGGAAAGCTATACCACCTAAGGAGGTTTAGATAGTAAACCCTAGCTATAGTTGGTAGTTAGATGTGTTCACATACTATTTATTCGCCTTGATAGCTCAAATAGGTTCATTCTTCTTTCTTTGAATGATTTCACCATTTCTTTTTTGAATTTCTTAGGTATTAGATGTTCCTGTTTGCATCTTTGTCCAGATGTTGGTGATGAGAGGATAGATAGATTTTTTTGTGGCTGCTGGTTCTTGATGTCAGTTTAAACTCACCTGCTAATTTATTTTGACCGAATGGATGTGTTTAAACATAGTATTGTACAACTTCATCTCGAGCACTGTTACTGCACAAAATAATTTCAGATATGATAACTGGCTAGAAGGGGTGTGACAATACACTCAGCTCACGAGACGAGACAATACACCATATTGGATCCAGGAGAACGAGACGAGACAAGAGTTTCACAATATTTTTTATGAAAAAAAAAAACAGAGTATGCCTTTAAAAAAACCTTACTTCTTCAAGTCAAAAACAATGCAGGTGCATTTAGTAATGTTTTATAACTTTAACTAGCATCCTGAGCATGTGTTTCATAGTTGAACTCTTTCCACAAATAAAAACTAAAGTTTTCTTTAAAGTTTTAAACTCGAGTAAACAATGGAGGAATCCATCAGTGCTGTGTGCGCTCACCCGTTTGTAGTTGGTGTCCTGGAAGGTGATGCAGCATCTCTGCGAGTCTGCAGGTCTCAGGCTGGACCGGGGCGAGACAGAAACAGCTGTTTAGGCGTTCATCAGCGCGCAGCTCCAGAATGCCTCTGAATTTCAAGTCAGACACGTGCAGAGATGCCTGGCACGGCTTATTGATTGTTAAAGCCGTGCCTCTCTCTCTTTTTCACAGGAATCCAAGCCTCTCTGATTTATCACATGAAGCCGTGCCTTGCTTTGTGTTACATCCGTCACTGTGTAAACAAACCGAAGGAAAATCCTGCTGACACTCAACAAGACCGTCGGACACTGTCTGCTCTTGATGCGTTTTAAAGGCGTCCTGACACCGAAAATCCAGCGACTGATATTTTGTTGAGCCAGCTTTCAATTTGGGGTGTTAGGCGCGTCTGTTGCACAAACTTGGTCTATATACCCACGAGACAGCTTATCACTTAAACGAGAAATATCGCCATGATTTGATCTCGCGAGATCTCGTGGCACAAGCATTATATCTGAATTAGAATGGCATATAATTATCAGTGATTTCCAAAGAAAGGTTAGAAACAGGTTCTTTATTTCTTATTTAAATTCTTGAATGTTTAGTTTTAATACTTTTTATGTTGATGTTAATTAAACAGATTATCAGCCAGATTTGGTGAAAACAGATTATGTTATGTTATGCTATTGTGTCAATGCGGGTCCTGTTACTATGCCTATGATTGACTCTACACCAGGAGGTAGTAGGATCAATTCCTGCCTGGGCCCTCCTTCACCCTACCATGTCACTACAGTATATCACATTTTGATTGGTGTTTGGCTGCTACTGCAGTGTTTTTTGGTTGTGCACCACAATTTGTTTTAATACTTCAATGTTTAGGCGCCGCTGCAGCTCAGTGGATAGAGTTATTGTCTCCTAAACAGGAGGTCGGCTGTTTGACTCCCTTCTGCTGCTACGTGTTGAAGTGTCCTTGGGCAAGACAGTGAACCTTACATTACCTCCTGATGTGCCTATTGGGGGTGTGAATATGTGTGAATGGTTAGTTACTTAGCACCAAGTATGTTTCAACATAGGTGCTGTATGAATGGGTGAATGAGACATATAGCGTCAAAGCACTTTGAGTGGTCACATGACTAAAAAAGTGCTATACAAGTACAGTCCTTTTACTTACTGTAATTAAATAAATAAGACTTCAATGGCAGTGAGGAATAATAGCTTGAATGGCGGTCGCCATATTGTTATGCTCAGATGGTGTCTACGGATTCATCTCACTTCTGATGAGATCCTGAAGAGGCAAACAGAAATGCCACAGAAGAAAAAATAAATAAATTAGAATTTTGTATGTCAAGCCACTGTGACACTTTATTTGTTTAATTTTCAGATGGATACATGAATATGTCTGTTAATTATAACCATGTCATGCCACCATCAGAGTTTAACCCTACAATTTTAAGAAACAGAAGAATATAAGAAATAGAAAGAAATACAGTTACCATGAATTTTCCAAGGACCTTCTCAGATCCTGACACCAGTGGGTCCCATGGACTCAATACATATGAAAACCAACATCACTGAAAGTGGAAAAGATTATGCAAAATTTGCAATTGAGTATTAATTTAGAAAACTTTGTTTTGGTATTACATAGCCAGACCAATTTTAAGAGATGGTGTACGCAGGTTTATTTCCACAATGATTTACTTAAATTCATTATAGTCACTAAAAAATTGCTCTACCAAATGGTAGAGCAGGACATCATTGGGAAAGATTATGAGATTAATGGCAACGAATGCGGCCTGAAATATATGAGGACTAAAATCTCAAGCTGGATGAAATAACCGTATTGTGAGTAGTCCCATGTCTCAATTATACATTTCAAAAGCACTGAAAGGATCTTTCCATGAGAATGGCTGCATAGTTGAGAAATGATGTGTAGCAGCATCTTTGAGTTAGCTTACAAATATCCAGACCCACATGGTGGTTAACAGATTAAATACTTGAAAAAAAAGTACATGTACTGAATATTGGCTGAACCCATTGGGTGGAATCTTTTACAGAGGAAAGGAAAAAATAATTGGTGTTTGTAATGACTATCTCCCATTATCGTATCTAGGTGATAGTCCCAAATTACATGACTTAACGACATCCATATGATCAGGATTCCAGATAATGTTGTGCTCGATGATGTTGCCAGCGGTTTAATCTTTACATCTTTTTTAATAGATTCAGTAGAAAAATCTGCAAAATATGCCTGTTCCTTTTAACCCTTTAAAGCCCAATCCAAGAAAAACTGGTAAGAAAAGTCCATTTATTTTTATCAGCATACTATATTTCGCCCTTTAACAAAATATAGAAAAAAATTACCACTTATGTTTTACCATTCATTACTGTGTGACATAATTATAATAATATAATTATTATTATTATTTAATTATTATTATTAATAATTAGAATTATAACTATTATGCTTCCTGCTATCCACCAGGGGGTTGAAGATAAATATTGTATTAAATACTGAAGTGTTTGGGGAAAAGTATTTGCCATAAAGTGATGCAAAATTTCTTATAAATTGTACGTATCAAATATGATACATTTTTCTTTATAGGATTGAAATAGAAAGACCAGAAGTGTTAATTCTTATATATTACAAATCACATCTGTCCAGGCAAAGATTACAATGATTCACTGACCATCCATCCATCCATCCATTTTCTGAACCGCTTAATCCAATTGGGTCGCGGGTGTGCTGGAGCCTATCCCAGCTGTCAAGGGGCGAGAGGCGGGGTACACCCTGGACAGGTCGCCAGT
>JAVQJG010118071.1:0-10834 GCA_036024015.1 Craterocephalus amniculus
TTTAAATATAGATATTTATATAAATATAAAGATTAATTATTAAAAGGGGTGAGAGTAGTAAATCCGAAATGGAAACAACATTTTGTAAATTAAATGGAGAAGTTCGTTTTAATTTGTTAAAACCTCTAAAAGTTTTATCTATAAACAGAAATACTGGACCAGACAGATAATATATTTTATTCATTTTATGTCAGATTGATTTTCACTTTCTGCAACATTTAGTCAGAAAAAGGGGCTTACTCCGGTATCGGAGCTCTTGTGCAGAGACGAGAATGTGCTTCATTTCAGCGTCATGCTGCCACCCCGCGGCAGATTGGCTGTACTGCATGTCACTGGATTTCCACCAGGAAGGACTTCTGGGTCCACGAAGACCATCAGAAACCAGGACCGGTATGTAAGAAACCAGACCCTGTCTCTATTAAACCAGAACATCAGAAACCAGAACGGGTCCTCAGAAACCACAACAGGTACACCAGAAACCAGAAACCTTTTTATGATATAAAAAACATAAAAAAACAAAAAACAAAAACTGATGTTGATTGAGGTGAGTGCAGTAAGAACACAGTGCAGCACGTTTAATGTCCAGGCTTTACATGCAAACAGAAACATTATGGCAGGGAGCAGAAAGCAATAAGAATTAAAAACAGAAGTAAAATCACAAATAAGAAAAAGAAAGAAAGAATGAAAGAAACCCTCAGAGTTGTTAAGATAAAAGGCTGCAAATAGAAAAGTTTTAACGCTGGTGATATAAAACTGCTGAGATCCTGCAGACCTGCAGCTTCCTGGAAGTTACTTCCACATGTTAAGAGCATAAAAACTGGACCAGGTCTAGTTCTGACTCTGGGACCAGGAAGTAGACCTGACCCTGGTGACCTGAGGGAGCTGATTGCTTCATAGAACCAGAAGTTCCAGACTAATCATTCAGAGCTTTGTAAACAAGCAGCAGTGTCAAGATCTGAGGTCAGATCTATGATCCGGGTCCTGGTCTCGGTTCGGTCCGATTTATGATCCGGGTCCTGGTCTTGGTGAGGACCGGTCTATGATCCGGGTCCTGGTCTTGGTTAGGACCGGTCTATGATCCGGGTCCTGGTCTCGGTTCGGTCCGGTCTATGATCCGGGTCCTGGTCTCGGTTAGGACCGGTCTATGATCCGGGTCCTGGTCTCGGTGAGGTCCGATCTATGGACTTTAGGGACCCCTTTGGACCTGGTTCCAGTATCTGGTCTACTAAAGATAAATGATGAACCAGTTTTTCTAAATCCTGCTGAGACATCAGCCCTTTTAACGATAACAGGCTGAGTCCAGGACCACTGAAGTCCAGGTCTGAGTCCAGGACCCCTGAAGTCCAGGTCTGAGTCCGGGACCACTGAAGTCCAGGTCTGAGTCCGGGACCCCCGGAAGCCCAGGTCTGAGTCCGGGACCACTGAAGTCCAGGTCTGAGTCCGGGACCACTGAAGTCCAGGTCTGAATCCAGGACCACTGAAGCCCAGGTCTGAGTCCGGGACCACTGAAGTCCAGGTCTGAGTCCAGTCCTTTCTTCTTTGGCGGCCAAAACTCATGACACATCCAGTCTTTAATCTGATCAATGCATCTGATCAGCGATTGGATGGAACTATAGCCTCCTGGTGTGATGGTAATATAGATCTGTGTGTCATCAGCGTAACTATGGTAACATATTTTGTTGTTTATTCATACATTAAAAATGTCACATAGTAGAATTACCATTTTTTTAATTAAAAAAATACATTAATTTAGTATTAATTTTAAGTAATTTTTTAAGAATGATCCAATGTATTTTTTCTACCTTTAATCATAACCATTGCTTCAAGTTTCCTTTCGGACATCAGCATGACTTGTCTGCATCCTCTTTGATGATATGGTAACATCAATAATACATTTTATTTATAAAGCAGGGTTACACCACAAAAGCAGTGTAAGAATGAAAATATGTGTAAAAGAAAAAATGTGTGTTCTCAGTTCCATTTAATACTCCCTGGGTTAGTCAGGAAGGGCGTTGCACAGACGGAGTGCGTTATAATTAATCGTCTATCACGTCTTTTACCTGCACAGTGCATGAAAATCCTTCTCTGAGCACATCTGAGGTGAACAATGGACTGTATCGTTGCAGAGTAAGTGCGAGGCAGCAGGCTCTCCTGTCCTTTCAGTTTATTTTTGCATTAAAAAGCCAACATTTACAGTTCTCTAGGCTCTTTTCTTTGGCTCTGGCTCCAACATGAAAAGTTTATCTTCCCACCGTGGCCCCCCTCCTCCCTCTCTCGCTGCCAGTCAGAGTGGGAGTGCTGCATAATAACAAGAAGGCCTCTTCTTCGGTCAGTGAGTCACTGAAGCGCTGCAAGCGAGCTGGAAGTGTGTGATCATTCTGCAAGCTGTGATGTCTGCAGGCATGTGAGAGAAAAAACACTCGCTCACTAAGACCCAGAGAGATGCGTCTCCCCACGGCCCAGCCACACAGCACACGTCATGGACCACAAGTCCTCCAGCGGGGACTCTCGCTGCCTTTCATGCTCTCACAGTGAAAGCAGCAGGTCTGGGTGCTGGTGACTCACCGCCACCGGTCAGCAGCAAACACACATCGCTGTGTTATGTCATGTGTGTGAGTGTATGAAGCTGGCGATGCTGACAATGTGTGTGAGTTTTAAATGTCGCCTTTTTATCATGTGAAGTTTTCAGATGAGAAAAGCCACGTTTGTCGTGCTATTTTCCGCCTGGACCCTGCCGTGTTCATCCCCCACCTGCAGACCGACCGGCTGCAGTTCATCCTACCTTTTTGTGACTGTGTGTGAAATGTCTTTAATGTGTGTGGAGGCTTGTTTTGTTTAATATACTAAAGCACTTTGTGTTGCTTTTGGTTTATTAATAAAGTTGGATTTGGTTTGTAGACGGGGAATTTCCTACATGTCTATACAATGATTCCTACCCAACCAATTAAAGAAGGAAAGAACAAAAAAAAAATATTTTAAAAAAAGGAAAATAACATCTACCACTGAAATGAGCTGAAACTGAAAAATGTAAGAAATAGCTTTAACATGTATTTTAATAGTTTAAATATTCACCTACAATTTCTATTTGGAGTTTTTTGGGTTTATTTACACTGTTGAGGCGTCCTAACTTTGCAAATAGGTAGTTATTTTTATGGGAAAATTTACAGTTTTATCTCTCTAATTTCATGAACCTATCATGTAGAATCTTTTATGGGTTTGTGTTGTAAGATCCATACAGACATTTTATATATTTAGTTTTTTAAACATCAGTCTTTAATGAATATCTGCATTTATTAATCTACACTGTGGAATAAAAATATAAACATTATGCTTTCCTGGGGTTTTTAGACTTAGGTCTGTATTAACTGGATGTGGTCGGTGTGGTTCTGGGTTCAGTTGTTTGTTTAAAGGTTTGATTCAAATATCAAATATAACTTTATTTTCTAATGAAAAATAGAAAGAAGGAAAATATGAATAAAAGATTGCTCATGATTGCTGGATTAGACCAAGATTGAAGCTCTGAGTGAATCGATGAGGAGCCGGTTCTGAGCCGACTCTTCTAGGGGGGCTGAATCTGTGAAGCGAGCTGATCTTCCCTCCGTAATGTGGCTCAGCTCGTTGTATTTATGCTGAGCGAGCCGAGGCGCTCTGTTGGTGGAATGAAACTGATCAAGCTCCAGCGGTTCGAGATCGGCCACCCAGGTCCCAGTGGGGATGAATCGTTAAAGCCAGCCCAGGAAAGACATCACAATTCGTGGAGTCACACTCACGAATTGTACAGAAAACCACGCGTGCTCCACTCTCATCAAGGAAGAGGAGCCACTTTAACTTTTGACTCTCATGTCCCTGATGTGGATCTAGCTCCATGCTCCCTTCTTATTTTGACCTTAGACTGAATTATTTTATTTAATTTGATCCATTTAATTTATTTATTACTGTACGGATATCATCAGCGTACCCATATCATCCTACAGAGGTGATTGGGCTACAGATATCGTTGGATGATATTGGCATTTCTGAACATGCACATCTTCATCATCAGACTCTTCAGCTTCTTTTCACTAAAAACAGAAAGTATTTCTTTTTTCTCATGTTTTGTCTGGGGGTGAGAACCCGCGTTACTTTGGTAATTATCGGTATATTGGACATCGGTGAAAAGGCCAATATCGAACATTCCTGTTTATTGTCGGAAGACGCGTGTAAAAGTGTCTTTTAATGAAATAAATCTTACTTTAGTCCTATCTCATTTGTTCCTTCTGGGCTTCTGAACATGTGAAAAGATTATTTGTGCAGGTTTTTCTGCTCCGTTTAACATTTCTGTTCTTCTTCTTAATGTTTTCTATACTTTTTCTTTGGGTTTTAACTTGGGCAGGCTGACTCTGTTTGTTTCCCTCTCTGAAGAAGCTGAGGGTTTCCCTCTCTCATTTCAGACTCGTGTCTCGGCGACTCATTCATTCTGATGCGTAACGTAATTTCCCGCCGGCTGCAGGGAGATCCCCGCGTACTTCTGCAGCTTTCCAGCAATATCACCACAAATTGAACGTCTCGTTTGAATATTCATGCCTGGGGGGGCAGATCCGTGTCGGGACGTAAAACATAATTCGTTTTCTGTGTGTGAATCTGACAGCTGTATGGCAGACCTGCTATCATCGCTGCATCGCTACGATACAGAGGAAGCATCTCGGACTGGGAAGAGAAAGTCGAGCTCTCCATGCTGGTGTTATGATCCTTTCTCCCCCCCACTTTGACCCTGTGACCGACACGAGGCCTCTGGTTGGGCCCCCGGGGGTCTCCAGCCCTGGAAAGAGGGTGGCGATGCTTGAATGCCTCTCATTGGCTGTTCCTGGTCGGTGATGTCGTGCCAGGGGTTTTGCCTCCTGCTCGCCTCTGTCAGTTGCATGTTTTGGTCGCATGCCTCCAGCAGCTAATGCTATTTACAGCCAAGCTGTCTCTCTGTTCCCCCACATGTCACATTGTCTTTGTGTGCTCAGTTTGCAGCCCTACCATCACTTCCTTCAGGTTCCCTCTGTAAAAACACCCACAATGTTCCCAAACGCTCATCTTTTCTGAGCATCATTATGATTATTTTGGATCATTTTCTGCTTTGTAGTTTGTAGCTTCCGAAGCTCTGTTTCTTTATTTCTCCTCTGAATAAATTAACCCAAACATCAGATATGATAAATAAAGTTAAGAGAAAATTAGTTTTCTCTTTTATTTCTGATAAATATACCTACTATAGGGAATCTATTATTTTCAGAGAACGGACGTTTTTTTCTGTTTAGGTTTTGAAATAAAGAAAAACTGTAGGTGCGCTCTCCATCTGTGGGATGTAGATATTTGTGAAAAATTGTAATTGACACTCATTAACAACAAAGCTAACCTGGAACAATGAGAACTAGCAGGATATCTGGTGCTTGTCACTCGAAAATTTCCACCTAATCATGAGAGATTTCCTGATGAAGTCATGTCTAACTTGATGAGAGTGGAGCACGCATGGTTTTCTGTACAGCTTGAAGTTTTCAGACAAGATTATTTCACAGTTTATCAGTGTGAGGTTGCACCTGTTCTCATCTGAATCACAGCTTCTTACAACGTTAAAGGGAAACCGTGTAACTTTCGGCTACTAAGGGTCATACACCTGTAACTCCCCCCAAATTTTAACATTCTTTCTCTTCCCGCCCCTCAGACACATTTCCACCCTCTTACTTCGTTCATGACAAACTGTAGATGGAAGAGCAGGAGAAAGCAGAGCCTCTGTGTTTAAAGCAAAGCGCTGCAGGTCACATGACCCATGAGAGACGGATCCACTCCTGCTGAGGTACGATGTCAGCCCTCAGAGCACCGCCAAGCATCACATACTGACCGCAGAAATCCAGCAGTATCACCGACATCACGCTGATGTTTGGGTTGAAACTTACACGGTATGTCCCTTTAACTTCTGACTTCAACTTTACCGTCGCGTTGGAATGGAAGTTCTCATCCCTGTTTTTGCTCTACTTTTTTAAAGCGTAACAAGAACGCTCGGCTTCAGGGAGCATCAGACAGCTCCAGCGTTATCACCGCTGCCGTCCAGAAGCACGTGCATAAATGCAGCATTTATTTCTGTTTGTTCTACATGAACGCTCCCTCCCTCCATCAGTACCAGTCTTTGACACCTCAATCACAGCGAGCTCTTTATCTGCTCCACGCCGTGCAGCGGCTCGCACAGAGAGGAGCCATCTGGGTGAAAAATGAGAATCCTGGTGTGTGGAAACCTCCGAGGCGCCTCATTGGGCTGCTGGACGTCGCTGATAGCAGCCATGAGCTCAGAGATGAGGCCGTTGCATGAGAGACTTCTCTCCTTTCGCCCATGTTTGGCTCTGCAGCAGAGTAATAACGGATGATTTAAGACGTGTTGTCAGTGCTCAGACTTCTCAGAGGTGCTGCAGGAAATGAGTTCAGCCTTTCCACTGCGTGTTTCCCTTAAACCCGCAGGTACCTGCATGAACTCATTCACTGCGTCCAGGATTTCAAATTACAGCCCGCCTCGCGTTGAGAGGAAAACTGGGTCTCTGTGAGCAGCTCCAGGATCCAGATTCACACCAGGTGTGAAGCAGGGGAAGGACAGTTTTCATGCCAGAGTCTCAGAGAATCTAGAAGCAGAGGCGATGAGTGACTCGACCATGAGAGGGACGGCTTTGGTGCCATTATGTTCCAGATGTAGGAAAACACAGTTTTTAATAAAAAATGTGAGTCAGATGTGAATCAAACTAAATAATATGAACCTTCTGCTTCTGCTCCATGTTGACGTGACAGCATCACATCCATGATGAGAATCTCCCGTTCCACGTCCTCTGTTTCCTGAACGTCATGTTGTGTTCAGAGATGCCAGTCTGCCCAGTCGCCTCTGACCTCAGTTTTACTATAAAGTGGCTGCTGAACGTAACTGAATCACATGAAAGTGAATAATATCTGAATCTAAACTCGTACGATTTATTTTATTGGTTGTTTTATTGAATAAAGAGACGTGCACCCTCACGTGGAACGCATCATCTGGTGCCCACCAGTGATGCCACAGATTACTTGAAAAAGTAATCCGATTAGTGATTACTGATTAGTTCATTAAAAAGTAATCTAATTACTTTACTGATTACTAAGGTATATGAGTAAGATTACTAGTTACTTTACTAGTTAAAACCCCCAAACATAAAAATTGCATATACTTTAATGAAAGTGCATTAGTTACAACGGTGACTTGACAATGTTTTGCAACTTGTAACTTTTACTTGTTTTTCACCTTCTATGAACATAGAGTCAGTCTCTTTTTAACTTTGTAAATCATTCAACCAGTGCTTCTGCCCTACCATCACATGAGTAACGGACTTAGTCAAAAAAATTCTCTTATTATTGGTTTGGAAAAGTTCTGATGAGGAAGTGGACGAGGCGGACTTCCCATCATGCACCAGGGCAGTAAGTTTCTACGTCATATTTTTTTCTAAAGTCATGTGCAAAGTCGTGTTTGTTTCTATTTTCATTCAAAAAGGTCAAGTTTCAGCGGAGAAAAGGCAACTGCATGCTTATGAGTTCATAAGATATGTGTACCACCGTGACTGAGAAGGTGTTTTGAGTTAAATAAAGTCACTGTTTCGACGGAATTAGCTTGTACTCTAGACGGCTTCAAACACGGCTGAATAAAAGATGTAAATGAGCTCTGACTAATTGATAAAAGCAGTTTGAAGTAACACATGATAGGCAACATGAGTAACGCTAATCTGATTACGTAATAGGACATTATAACGCGTTAGATTTCTATTTATTGGAATTTGTAGTTAGATTACTGTAACGCGTTACTTTCTACTGGCATCTCTGGTTGTATTGCACAAGCAGAACCCATCATGACCTAGTCATATTTGCATTAGTTTTAGAAAATATATTATTATATCGTTACTACTACATAATTTTAAACATGCTCTCTGTTTAAAATTAAAGAATAAAGTAAAACTGTATGAAGTGAAGAGGAGTTTTTCCTTTTTTAAAAAAAAAAAGAGGGACGTGGTTTTTCGGTTGGGAGAGGTAGAAATGTGAAATAAAACCGAATTTTTCCGGGTCTGATGACATTTTACTTCACTGATTCCGCAGCCACGTTGGTGATTTTGTGGCACAAAATCCACGGAGATGCCAGTAATGACTCACATAGAAAATGATTGGACTGTTCAGTTCATCTAACCGCAGCCCATAAAGACTGATCGCTGCATGGAATTAATAGATTACATGCAACAGATCAACAGATTATAAATTCATATGTTGAATCATTAAAAAGTGTCCGGCTTGTGGAGTTTATTGGCCGGCACCAGCCTACCGCTTTCTGTAGAGCCGGAAAAGGCAAAGTGGCCCGGCGCGTTTCATTACACCGGAGTACAAACACACTGATTAACACTCTGGAACACTTTTTTCATATTAATCATGCAGCCAGACATGTAGGGAGGTTTTCGTTATGCATCGATTTCATTACAGGGAGGTTGAATGGCGTTCATACAAAAAGGTCCAGAAAAGTCCAGAAAAGTCGCAGCAGACTGGGGGTAGCGCAGAACGCACATTCTCCACCTACTGGCTACTGTAGGCGAAAATGTCTGCCACGGCCACTGTAGCATCACGCACGCACATCCAGGGAGTACAATATGCTATGGTTTGGGCTCTTAAAATACACTAAATTATGTTGTTTCGAGTGAATGATGGACGCTACCCACTTAGGACACTTGGACTACATTGGACGAGCAGTATGGAGGAATATTACCAAGTTTTTGTGGCCTTATATGGACCTTTTTGAACGATGCCATTCAAAATCACTGTAATGGAATTGATGGAGAACAAAAACATTCCCAGATCTCCGGCTGTGGTGCAGTGATGTTGAACAGCGTTGTTGAAGCTATGAGAGCTGATGACTGAACCGAAGGAGGACGTATAAAATTTGTCAACTGAAATCTGGTGATGAACAGTATCAATGGTTTTCTTTAAACCAAGAAAAACTGCTCCAACTACACCACCTTAATCACCAGTTGGCCGACCAAGAGGAAAGTCTAAGCCAGAATATTTGTCGAACAGTTGTAAACGTAATATAAATGTACACATACTTTCATGCTTACAATGTCATTCATTAGAAACTACAAACTTACGGTTCTGCTGCTGCTTGACCAACATTCATCGCAGTGAAGATGATGAAAACTGTCCATGTCCACATCCAAACCCCCGGATGATCCATGACTGACTGCAGCGATGCCCCATCAAACACTCTTACTGCGAGGAACAGTAAATGCAACCTAAGTTCATCCAAATCTCGGCTCATGTTTGTTTTGATTTGTTTTTCCTGTGGTCAATCATTTACAACAGTGGCAGTTTTAATGCAGGACATAAACTCAGCAGTTTCCAAAAGCCCATCATTTCTTCAGTTAAATTTACATTGTTTTCTCAGCATTTCCAGCATGATTCAATCTGAGCTTCCATCAAGTAGTAATACATTTCATGGAAATTTTTCATGTGCCGGGCCTTTAGTAGATTACTCCTCAGCATCTAGTTTAACTACAAGTGTCTGAACTTTTGGTCACTTTCTTCTACTTCAGCAACAGCTTGCATCTAAATAGTCCTCTTAATCATTGGCTACAGCTCACACTCAGACATAATCAGACCAAGACGCCGGCGAACACATGACAAAGTCAATGAGAAATGGACAATTTTATGTTGAATTTCAGTTCACATATCATCACCTTCCTGGTGTGTGCATGTGTGTGTATTGTAATGTAAAATTAAACACATGGGCAGGCACTGATGGGATATTCATTCATGAAGTATATGATGGGGAACACTTGTGACTGAGGGGGTAGGGTTGCCAGAATAAAAAGCTTTCTGCTCATTTGTTGACGGGCCTCCAAAACAGTCCTTGGGTAACACTAACAGAATGAGCAAAGCCTGTAATCTTTGGAGTAATCCTGAAAAATCCTAAAAGTTGTTGGTAAAAATGTATTCTGAACTGATGGAAACCTTAAATTTGGATTGAACAAAGTCCTGCAACATTGCCCTTTAAACAGCCCGGGATGTTTGAAATAGGTGTGGCAACACCTGATGACCTCATATGAGGGTCAAGGTTTAATTTCTACAGTAAAAAAACAACCCTGTGTGGTGATACCTGCTTCAAACACACGCCAAGGTCTACAACACCCACACAAACGCGTTGACTGTTTAGCAAACATCTGTTTCTATTCAGACAAGCTTCTAGGCTTCCATGTTTTGGGTTATATTCACATTTAATTTCATCTTCACTGGTCAGCATGAAATAAATCTCACTTTTACTGTAATCATGTAATATAATATAATCCTGTATTTTCTTTTATAATGCATGAGGATGATAGATTATTTGGTCCTACAAGTTTAACGTGACACCATGTTTAAATAAAAAAAAAAAAAAAAAAAAGAGGATGCAGAACCAGTCTGAAGTTTAGCCCATTAAATCTAATGGATTACACATCTTCCATTAGAAAACTCAGAACCCAGAGACACAGAGTCATGAAGCAAATTTAATGTAACTTAAATATTGGAAATGTCCCAGAACATGTTAGATGAACCCTTTTCCTCCAACAGAGAGCAGAGACTGTTTGTTATGCCGGAGACTGGGCTGGCTGGATCCACAATGCAGACTGACACGGATTAGGGTTGAAGAAAGGTATGTTTATTGTAACTTGGTTGGAGGTGGAAGCCGGGAGGTGCAGGCTGGTGGAGTGAGGGACGGAACCGTGGAGGAGATGGAGGAACCGAACCAGAGGGGAGACCAGGTGGCAGCAGGCTGAGACGTGGTTGACAGGGC
>JAVQJG010118091.1:0-28592 GCA_036024015.1 Craterocephalus amniculus
CTATCTATCTATCTATCTATCTATCTATCTATCTATCTATCTATCTATCTATCTATCTATCTATCTATCTATCTATCTATTGTCTAAAGTACTGCTATCCTTGGGTAATAAACCTTTACTTTCAAGAACATCTTTTGCACAAAGGTAAGTGAAAGCATGGTGGGATGAAAAGAAAGAAGAAAAAAGGAAAATCAATACAGCAATTATGTGTGCAGATAATAGACAAAAAGGTGTTATTTGGAGAAAAAGAAAAGAAGGGGTGACATAAAGCCAATTCAACTAGGACAAACATTTCATAGGCACAAATCTGGTGCTTCTGGAATAGATTTAATGTCATCAAACTCTAGAAAACCAACAGCCCCTTTTATTGTTTTTCAGCTTTGCAACAGCTGAATTAGTATTGTTTAGCACCATCTAATCACTGGGTTATTCTTTATGTTTGTTCACAATCACCAGCCCCAGTTAAAACTCAGTGTGCACTAATGTTTTGTTGGTTACAAAAAACGCAGGCAACCAAACATCACAATTACCTAATTTGAGATTTCGACAGAGAAATTCAAACTTGCAAACATACACACACACACCCAAAAGCCAAATGACATGGCGCAAGTGCAAGGACAGGGAGGAAGAAATACACACATACACACTTTTATACCACACACCCTCCTCTGCCTTGATTTTACCTGCTCAAAAGAGGTCACCTCTAGCGCTGTCAAGCTTTGCAGGTGGGTCATAGATCGGGATTTGATAACTGGAGGGAGTTTAGAGAGCAGACATTTGACAAGCACGACAATGCTCTGACAGCCCTCATTGCTCTATGATTAATGACTGACATCCCTGTCGCCTGTCTCATACAGAATGCAAATACAGTGTGGTGTGAAGCGACCCTAATATTGCTCATAACTGGATGCAGGAAGTGGCACGTTCAGCAAGAACAGGATGAAGCATTTTCCTCCCGAAACAAGTCTTTATTATGAGGAGTACAACGGAGATGATGAGAAAGACGCTGCAGCATGACTAGAAATGGCACCGATCAGATTCCACACAATTGCAGCAATGCATCGACATCAAGCAGTTAATCCAGGAGATAAGCAGAGAGAATGTTTTGAATCTTTGGTTTAGGAGTCTCAAATCCCCCTCCACTAATTTATATAATAACCATTGTCCCATAGCTGTTTGATCAGATTTGGTACAAGATAAGGAATTTTGTGCCACACACTTTTTTTAGTTATAAAGGAGAAAAGAAGCAGAAGGGTGGCTGCTCAGGTGTTTTCTGAAACTACAGTAGAACAATGATGGATTATTAAGAATAGTTTTTCCTTAACCTTTTCCAAAAGACTATTCCCATACAAACCCTTTCCTTTATTTGAAATTGTATCCATAAACTTTTATATGTGGAATGAAAAGTATATAATATATACATATATTATATAAAATAGATAATAAAATAATATAAAAACAATCTCCGCTCAAAGTCCGAGTTTCTTGAGTTGATTTGACAACATGCAGGTTGACTGGCGTCATCCTTTTCTGCCTCTCTCAGGATTTGTCTTGATGGATTGCCTAAAACACAAGTTTGCATGTTCAGAGAGGTTGCTGAAAGAAACTGTGGCAGAGGTGACCATAAAAGATCATGGAAGTTTAAAAACTAATGTAACTAACCAAGAATTCTGAAGGTTTTCTGTTTGCAGAAGATGTTGGGGGTTTTTTTCATGCCAGGAAGCTAGTCAATATAAATCTTTTTTTGCAGGAATATAAAGCCTTGTGCAAAATCAAAAGATGCACATTAATTCAAATAATACTGTAGTTTCTCCAGCTTCTGCTGAGGGCATATCACACATAAGTTGATTGGAAATATATTTCAACTGTTATTTTTTCAGGAGGAAGACAGACAAACATTTCGGTCAGACAAATGGGGTATTATTAGAGTTATCCAGAATGCAGAGCAAAAATGCTATTTCATACAACACAATCATGTCATATTATATCTAAGCTGTTTTATCAGGGGAAATATCCAGTGACATACTGCTTTTTTAAGACATATTGTTGACATTTTTTAAACAAATTAACAGCAGTTTTTGAGATGAGGATGGCAGTAAACCTTGAGAACGAACTCTACGTGTACCACATAAAGACGTGATCACCAAAAGTATTAGCATTTTTCAAAGAGTTGACATTGAGTAGGTGCTCTGGGTGCTCCTTTCCAACAGCTGGCATCACAGTTTAATGAATATGCATAACCGTTATCATGACATTTGTCATTGAGTGTTATGACGGAAACTTCAAGTTCACTTCTCAGGGGCATTGAGTTCTGTTGCAGTGGCTTTCATGGGCTGACAAAAGTTAAGCGAAAATAAAGCCTGACTCTTCACAAGCAATAACAAGTTATTTGTTACTAGAATTACTGAATGTATTTCCAACATCCCTCAGTCCCATATCGCAGTGTCAGTTGCTCTAGTTTCGTCCTCACTTTGTCAAGCTGCAGTGTTGCAATGCGCCTGGCCCTGATATGTCTCCATCCTTATATTCAGTAATCCCTTGCTGAATGCTACATCTCATGAACAAGAGTTTTAATGAAAGAACTGTATCAAAAGCACAGCTACACTTTTCATGCAGTGCTGCTCAAGTGATACTTTGACAGACAATGTCACTGCTGACATACATAATCACTATTTAGCTCATCAAATGTCATATGAATTAAGAAAGATGACTGCTAACATTGTTTTTTTTACCCCCTAAATTTCAACAGGAGCTAATCTATTGTATTTTCTCACATAAATATTATATGTATGTGTCCTCCGCGCAGTCTACATTGTGATGAAGTTTCAGATATAAGGGAATTAATCCAACCAAACAATACAATAGAGGCAAGAAAAGACATAGCAGCATCACTGTGACCTTCAATCATGATCTCGGTTTGATCATCTCATTTGTAATTACAGAACAACCTAAAAATCTTGGAGGGGGGGGGGTTCACACACAGACTTAGAAATGCTCTTTAGGGGAGAAGGGGAGGACACCATGGCACTGTTCTTTTGATGGGAATAAATTAAAAAAAGAAAAAAAAAACAGGATAAAGAAGCAGACCTGCTTTGGAAGACAAAGTCAATCATGAAAAAGATTTTTAAAAAGTGGAGGAGAGCAGTAATGAGCAAACTTGATATTCTCTATGTGTTATTACTAAAATCAGGCAAAGCTGAATGTCTCCTGTGAAGCTCCTCATTATCCTGATTGTATAATAGATATAATCAAGAAACAATGTCCAATTAGGTGTCCATAGGCATTTTATAAAAGAAAAAGACATAAGGGAGACAAAAAAAAAAATGTTTCAACAGACATCGTAAATGTGATTTGAAACTGTGGGGTTGTTCCCTAATCAGAGTCAATGATGACTCCAAGGGGCTTAAAGGGGGAGGAGGAGTGCTTTGAGGTATATCTGGTATATATGATGGAGGCTGTGGGATGTGAACAAACAGTCCTTTCCAGGTAGTTTGAGTGATTGCCTAATCCCCTGTAGCTAGATGATTGCAGAGCAAGGTCAGTTTGAAGGTTCAGACTGATTGAGTGCTGTCTGTGGTCGGGGGCTCGCTTGAGTCTCTGATGCCATTAGATGGACAGCGGGTGAAGATTCTCTCTGGAGTTTTTCCAACACTTGAACCAAAAATGTCCAAACTGAATGACACTGTTGTACCAGTAAACATTTGGGCATGCTGACAGGAGCAATATGAACAAAACTCATAAATGCTGTGACATCATTCAATAGCCAAAGCATAAAAGGCTTACTCATGAACTGTGGGGGGAAAAATGGGACAATTTCATTTACCACTAGTAGAGGATTTACAGCAACATCCTGCATCTATGTGTTTTTTAAATCCTGTCTCGCAGTGTAGTTGCTCTTTTGCTTTTTATATCATGCTGTCTAGAATACTAGGCAGAAAAGTACATGATAATCATTCCCAACTGCCTTCTCCCAGTTCTGCCTGATTTACATCTGCGTGGCATCAGATTGCGAATGTTTTTTTTTTCGTTTTTTTTTTTTTTAATAAAATGAATTCTGTTTTCAGTGTTGTCGAGCTGCATCTTGTGCCTCATCTACACCCATTTACTCTTCGAGCTGTCATTTTGTTACTAAACTGGGTTGGTTGTTGAAAATTCAACATTTTCCTGGAGTTGCAATTGGATCAACCCCCCACCGATATGTACATTGAAATACCGAGGGAAAGTGCTGTTCTGTGTATCAAACTCCACTAGTCTGCAGCAGAAATCCTTTGTGCGGACATCTCTGTGACAGCTCCTTGGCAACTTCTGCGCCTGTGTGCCACAAGCTCCCTAAGCTGACTGTTTGGATCAAGTGGGAAGAGGCAGCAATCCCAAAGAGAACAAAATAGCAGATCCCAACAGCTTTCTCAGCCAATGCTATAAGATTTGCTTGACTAAGGAAGGAGGGTGTGGACATATGACTATGTATGTGAGGGAGAGAGAGATATTGGGAGGGGGAAATTTACTTTGAAATCATTTGAAATGTCAGACAAGTAAGATTCACAAGAGGTATTATGTTTCCATAACGATGGTACTTTGAGCTTAGGTGTGATGTCAACTTGAAAATGCAAATGATAATGAAGTGGTGACACTTTTTTTCTTTAAACAGGCTTGTGGAATGGTTGAAATACTTTTCTTCCTTTACCATACCTTCAAGTGCCAAGCTTTAAAAAAAAATGTGGCAAATTGTAAAAATATTTTTTTATCAAAGCAAATATCATGGGTCTTTATATTTTTAATAAAAAAAACATAATGTAGATATGATGAAAGTATTTTATATATTAATCTTACTTTTATGTGTTTTGTGTAAATTATGTGATCAAATGATCAAAGTCTAGCACTGATACTCAGTGCAGTCCTGTGAGGGCCATAATCCAGCAGGTTTTCAATGTGTTCCTGCTTCAACACACCTGCATCAAATTAAATGGCTCTAATAGCCTATCAGGTTCTGCACAATAACTCATTAATTTGTGTCAGGTGTGTTGGAGCAGGGGTGCATGGAAAAACTTGCTGGATTGTGTCCCTCTTAGGACCAAACTGAGTAACCCTGGATGGGTTTTGAGTTATGTCTTTCCTGTTTTCTTTCATAGTTAATTCACATGTGCTCTGTTTGTTTCTTGCTCATCAACTCACCCTGGTTTATTTAGCTAACTCTAACTCATTAGTTGTTGTCTTTCGTGTATTTATACTACTAGGTTTCAGTTTCTCTTTGTCAGATCACCCTTTATTTCCCCCTTTGTCGTAGTTGGTTGGTTCCCCTTGGCAGTAATTCTGTGTGGTTTAATTCCTAATCCCAGTTTTTGGTAGTTTTCATTTAAACCTTTTGGCTTCATCTTTTTCCTGCATTTTGGGTGTAATTCTATGACAGTAATTTTTACTGGTGTGTTTAACACAGGGTTTTCAGTACATTTATGTGGCCGTACTGTGCAGTTATTAAAACAAGTCTGTGTTTAGGGAGGTTTTTTTTGTTTGTTTTTTAAACATGTCTAAAAGATTTTCAAGACTAAATTTTGTTTCATATCCATAATTTCCTGGGATATACAAAGTAACATGATATTATTTTCATTACAAATTGATATTGTTCCATGGTAACATGTTAACCTGCATGTGGGGTGGATGGTGGCCTTACATGGATTTCCATGCAGCAAGTTCAGCCTCAGCTCTTCTTCAATATTGTCCAAGAACTTTTAGCTTTTCCACAATATTAACTGTTGCAGTTGATCACAGTTTCACAAATTAAGTGTTGCGAAGTTGATGTATTTTGAACATGAGTACACATGTCCAACTGTTACACATTTTATTACGAGTCTAGGCTGGACGACAACAATAAAACAAGAAAATGCAATTCCATAACCTCATATCAAAATTTAAAAAAATCTAAAGTGTGAAAACATTTCATTTAACATCTTTTTAGATGTGTTAGTCTTTTATGTAAGGGTGTTCTTTCTGCTTCTTTGATTTTTCCTTGTTTCATTTTCACTTTGTGTTTGATGAAGAGATGTGTTTTATGTGTTCCTATTTTGTTTTGCCGGTGTCACTTTGTTTGGCATCAACTGGCATCCTGTTTTTTTTATCTAAAATAACTAGGTTTTGTTATATAAAACAGAAAAAGAGAAATTGTTTTATAAATTCATTTATTTTTGTACATACACCCAAATACAGATTGATAATCTGTGAACAATACTGCATTCAGTATTGTTCACAGTATATTCATATATTTTATCCATGTTTTTCTCTTCTCCATAATCCCCTAAACCACACGCAGGTGTGTGTGCACTCTGTTCTTACCCAACTGAGCTTTGAAGAAACGGGCAGAATTGGTTCCAGCTGGATGGACACTCCAGATCATTTAATGTATTCCAGTCTATTACCACTTTTGTTCTGACACCTCATTCTTTTCCACCAATATAGGAGAGGGTCATTCAATAACTGACACCTCTCTTCCATACCATAGTCACATCTTTGTTGCTGTTTGAGCATATGTCGCAGCAGAGAAGCCTGAATTCTGAGAGATATATTTGCTGACACGGACATGTCATCAGTCCTTGTGTTGAGGGTAGTACAGGAAATGCTTCACTGTGAAGGTGCTGTAGCCTTGTCACTTTTATCTGAGGTAATTGATCACAGCAGACAACAGCTGATGTGTGCAAGTCAATTGTACAGGGCAAAAGGATGCCGCTTATTCAGATAAAAGATCTCTTGCATTTCACCAGTCACTTTTATTGATAGGTTGCCTTTATGATTGACAGAAAATCAAGAAGGCAAGAAGATTCATCTTAGAAGAAATTGCTGGATTTTGGGTGAACACTAACATGTGTATGAAGTATTTTGATCATATTTTTCTGACTTATTTCCCCATTTGGACTTAAATCCCTTACTAGATGCTAGACAGGCATTGGGGAGGCATTTAACTGTCAGAGTGCAGGTGCACTGGGAAACACTCCGACTAAATAAAAAAAAAAAAACCTACCTTGGGAGTTCTCAAATGCCACTTAGCATTCAAGGACCTTGTGATTCATTAGTGGCCCAGCAGACTGGTTAGATGGAAGCATCTGTTATCTGGTTCCAGTCCTTATGCCATCAATGTCAGAAATAATCACATACAACAGGTGGTTTACTGCCACAGGTACTCCAAGTTACATCCAACCTGCTCCAATACTTTCTTTGATTTTCTCTGCCATATTTTGGAAATAAATTGAATCAAAACGATTTTCTTAATATCATTATATTAATGTTATGAGTAGTAAATAACTATTAAATTAATAATGGAATACATTTATTAGCAGAAATGTTGTCTCACTGTTCCAGCCCAACTCCCAGCGAGATGTTACAATGGTGCTCAGTATTTATTTTCTCAACACAGAGTATAAACAGTACAAAAGAAAAAACAAGAGATGGGGACATAGTGCTGCTCATAACAAAAGAAACTGGGGACCTAAATAAATAAAAGGAATCCAGTACAAAAAGTAACCAAAAATAAGAGATAATCAAAACACAAAGTCTGGCCTACAAACCGTATTTACCAACAAGGGAGAGCAGCACCAATAAACTCGATGAAATCAACACTAATTTGACACAAACTTTCACCAAACAAAAACCAAACTATCCCAATCTCAAAACAATTATAAAGAAACAAACTAAAATAACAGGCTTTAGGGAAAAGCTCAATTAGATTTGACACCCCACACAAATTGATACAAGTCAAACAAAAAGACGGAAGCATGGCATGGCCAGGCTCATAATTGTAATGAACCCTTATGTATATATAATGTATCCAGCTCCAGTGATGATTGGACTAGTTGTCAGCCAGTCAGGTGGGAGGAGACAGACAGGGATCCAAGCCAGGCCAATCCCAGGAGAGTGTTGTAGCAGGTGGATGTGCATACAGAGAGCATGGATTAGCCCAGCAGGCGACAGCCGTAACACTCACCATCCTCTGACTTGGTTGCAGACTTGGTTGTTAACAAGATTTTGATCGATATATTGTGAACCAGACTGCAAACAAGTACCTGATGGATGGCTGTTTGAAGACATGACCATCCATTATTTTCCATTTACTTATAGCCTTGACGGTACATAATATTTAAATGATACTGCCTTATAAAATACTTTATGGATCCTGATGTAAGGATTTGGCTGGAGAGTAATATTTCTGCAGCAATAAACTGATGGTAAAAATAATGCCTGTTTGTTTATACAAAGCCTGATAAAAGTCATTTCTCTGGCAATTTAACCTCAACTATTGTTTGCAGAAAACTGTTAAAAAAACATTGGCGAGCTTGACAGTTGTATTGGGTAAGATGATTTTACATAACTATGAACAATAACACATTTATTTTGAGTCATTCTAACTTTAACAACAAAATAAGAAACACAACTTTTCGGCTTAAACAGAAATTGTTAATGTTGTCACACTTTAGAGAGAAAGCAAAAGCTGTTTGAATAAAATATTTCTGGGAAAAAAACAATCTTGCCTTTTGCACCACTAAAAGGTAATGAGTGATTGCAGAATGGATTGAATATCGAAGCCCCTGTGACTCTGAACCCCTTCATCCAAAACACTTTTTGTTTGTTTGCTAGGTTTCTTTACTTCTTCCCATCTCACTTGCTTTTTTTCTGCACTCTCACAAATCATTAGGATATAATAAAAGAAAAATGTATATAAATTGAAAATACTTTATCAAGCCCCTGTGGGGAAATTGTGTTTTTCATTTTTTCATTTTAAATAATGTCTGTGTAGGATTATAGCTGATGGCATGATCTCCATGGACTTGATGTCTTGCAGTGTACTTGAAGTAAACACCCAAATACTGTATAAGATGCAAGGTAAGGTTACAATTATAGCATGTATTTACTCAGGGAACGCTGTTTTCATCAATGTCTTGGCTTTCAATCATTTTTCACCATGGATTTTGACACCGGACCATTTTCAAAAAGAACTACATGTTTGAGAATCTTCTCCGAAGATTTAAATATTCACTATAGAAAATAATAGTTTTGAAGGAAGATGCTTCAAGGTGATTTACTGAATCAGGAAATACTGAGCAGCTATCAATGGAACACTACTTTCTTTAAGTCATTTTATTAAATTTGTTGATGGGTATTAAAGAAAAATATCAACCTATTTTTTCACTATGAGTCATTTGTGCAGAACTAGACAAGTGTTAAACTGGACATGTAATTGCTCAACATTCAAGACATTATCAAATAGTTGTTTTTTTTCTATGATAACTTATAACACACTATGATATCTCTGCACGGTATCTTTTAACTTCTCTTGCTTTTAATCTTTTTAATGATTTGTGTGTGTGTGTTTAAATGATTTTATTGTAATTCTTTCTTGCTTTTAATGTTTATGTAAAGCACTTTGAATTGTGTTGAATCTGAAAATGTGCTATACACATAAACTTACCTTGCCTTGACTTTACAGTTTAACCCCAGAATTGTAACAGTTAGATTGCTAGTCTTATATTTTTTTTTCCCTTGACTTTTTCTTTTTAGGAATCTTACACCAAATATTTTGTCTGACCATACACAATCATCTTCCTTCCAGACTTTTTTAATCTCTATCTCAAACAGTTTACAATACGGCAATCTTACAGGATCGTAACATTTTTACACAACCTGTAACATATATCAAAATGTATATTTTCAGCTGTGCAGTGAATTTATTTTGTGTCGTCTTGAAAACAGTGGGTCATATCAGGTTGAGTTGGAGATCTCTGCCCAGTTTCATGGGACTACCCTGCTGAAGAAAGGCATTATAATTACCAGAGTATGTGAACTTGACACTTGTCCTGTTTGAATAGATGAAATGATGGATGCAAGGATGGATGTGGAAGCCTCCTGCGGACTTAATAGCAGCACCTTCAGAACCTACAAATTGCAGTGAGAACACACAACGGGGAGCATCTTGTGAAGAATGGTTAGCTCTGCTAAAATTGGAAGAGGGAATCTATTTTGACATTACTGTAGCTGGTCATCATTACAGAAGATTTTGGCCACTTTCTCCTGGCACAAAAAAAAGAAAAGAAAGAAAGTTACTTTTAGGTGACTCATAGAATAGTTAGAACAAGCTAACACGTGTGGTTTTCTGCTCTTTACTTTAAAGATACACTGTGTAAATGTTCTTTTCTATTTACATTATTTACTGATTAATTACAGTTTTTAAGTGCCAATTCCTGTAAATGTTAATTTGTCCTTGTTATGATCACAGGACTCATATGTGTGTCTAAGCGCTGCATTTCTTGTCAGTCAAGACCATTGCTTTGCTTCATGGATCTGCTCTAATCAGTCATAATGCATGATATCAAAATTAAGCATCTGGTAGTCCTCCCATCCAAGCTGTTTTCACAGTTTCTGATGTTTCACTTCATGTATCTTGCATTACGTATACAGGTTAGACACACCTTAACAGCTGATCTCCTTTTCTTGAATATTTATTTTACGAACTTTGCATTAAACTACCCAGTATTTTAATACTTCTTGACAACAATCTTTCTATCTATCTATCTATCTATCTATCTATCTATCTATCTATCTATCTATCTATCTATCTATTTTTTAGGGATGTCACGATTCTCCCAATCTATAATTCGATTTGATTTTCAATTTTAGGGTCATGATTCGATTCTCGATTTTGTTCTCTTCTTGTTGCAGCACAGAAGCCTATACCATTTTTAAAGTAGTCTACTCTACGATTTTGGTTTTAGTAATGAAATTTTGCAAGGTAAATCTTATTTCAAAAGATGGGCTACATATATAAGTAATTGAATTTCATTGTTGTGTTATGTATCACAAATGGCAGTAATTGTCAAGTTCAAGTAATTTATTCAGAATATAAAAGGTAACAATCTTATTTAGTCAAGTGAAAAACAACAAAAAACAGACACAATAACATCCATCCATCCATCCATTCTCTGAACCGCTTAATCCAAGTGGGTCGCGGGTGTGCTGGGGCCTATCCCAGCTATCAACGGGCGAAAGGCGGGGTACACCCTGGACAGGTCGCCAGTCTGTCGCAGGGGACACAATAACAATAATAACAAAAATTAGAAGTCACATAAGGTGCCGGTCATCTAATGGCTCTTTTTGGATGACTGCTGGTCATCGATGTCGTTATGTCAAGTGCTAATTTTTTATTTTTTTTGCATGTATGTGTGCGCATGTGTGTAGCCTAGTAGTTTGTAGTGTTTCCCGTGGCCGCGTAGCGTACAGGCACTTAACAAAGTTTACATACTGTGGTCTTCTTGTCGACAACGAGAATGCTGTCAACATACTGTAACTCACTGGGAATGCAACATTTTTCCACACAAGTGATTTACAGGAAGCAAGCAGGAGCGGCTTCAAGCTCTGGTGCTGCGTCTCCTTTATCTACACTTGCCATGTTCTAGTAAGCTGCAGTGTGTCCCACATTTTGTCTGGTACTGTATATATAATGTTTCTTATGCAAAAATTCTTGTGAAAATGTTCAAAAATAAGGATTCCACACCACACTTGGTGTTCTTAAAAGACAATTAGGGCAATGCACACGAAACGTTATTTACATAAGACGGATTAGTGGCTATAGGGCAAAATCAAATTTCTCACTTTTCAACTGCTGCGGACACAATAGCAATTTCATGGTTGTTCAAACTGAGGTGGTGTGAGAGATCTCTCAGGCTAGTCGACCTTTATCTCAGCAAACATCAGAATCCCTACACAAAAAAGCAGAAAATGAGCTATTGATTTCCCTTTTTCTTCCCCCCCCCTCACTTTCTTATCTCCCTCAGGTATTGTCAGTCTTTTGTCTAAATGAAGGTCAGCATTGGTTTCCTTGTCACTGCCACAGAGATGCAGTAGAAATATACCAATCTATGTTTTTGAAAGAAAAGGGTCTTACAAGCAGGGAATAGTTTTTTTCTGTTTTGTAGTTAGGGATTAATTGTATCAATAAAACATTATTTTGGAACAAAGGGCAAAGAGTAACAAAGCTTTCAAAACGTAAAAAATCCAAGGTGTGCACATAATAAAAGCTGCAGAAAAAAAAGAAACACTCGATAAATGGTATGGATTTTTGTAGCAACACCGTCTCTTGCCATCTGTAAAGTTTTATAGGGCCAAGTCAAATTAATCAAACTGTGCTCAGCAACATTGATGAAACATACATGCATACCTGTCCTTTGGCTAAATCAACATCAATTTTCAAAATGATCAAATCTATCTTGGCCCAAATAAATGCACTGAGATAAATGCATGTCAATGAAAGGTTCATACCATGGTGTGCATTCATTTTTCTTTTAGGCTACATTAAAAAAATGTGTTTGAGTAGCATTGTCAGCTTGTCAGCTTTTTGGTGGGGAAAATTACTTCTATCACTATGTCGCAGTCAGCCCATCAGATAGATCATATTTTCTCAAACCTACAATGACATGAGTGCATTTGACATAACATCTCACTTCATCACCTCCCCAAGGTGAGCATGCTATCTTCCCAAGTCTAACTGAGTCTACAGTGAAGATCCTTTTTTTTTGCATATTCCTCACACTTGTTTATGCTTTACTGAGCAGGTCACTTCCCCTGCTTGCTTGAACAGCTGCTTCAGTGATGACCCCCCTTTTCCTAACAGGCACTGGAAGACTACTTATGTGCTGCACCCTGTCAAATTCTCCCTTGCTTGTGAGGGCGACTTGTGACCCCATTCACAGCATTTACTGGGGCCATATGAATAATTTATTCTTCAAATTTAGCCCAACCCTGACATTTCCATGTTTGATGCCCACAGGCTTTGGCTTTAACAATATAGATAGTGCTCCTTTCCTATGTGCACCATCAGATAAAGTTTGAAAGCAGAGCTAGTGCACTCAATATCAAAACCATGGATATCAGGGATGCTGCATGTTCCACACTCTGGGTTTTTGCTTTTCTATCAGCTCACACTGCTGTATCTCTCCCTATACAACTGGATTCTATACAGGTTTCAGACATCTCAGGTGAAAAAACTGTGTTTTGTCAATAAAAAGATAAGACAAAATGGAAACTTAATAATCACCATCAGAACAATAATACAGTGGGAAATAGTAGCAGAATGCACCAAAGAAGAATATTAATAAAGACTACCAAAAGAGCTGTGAAGCAAACACAAATGAAATAAAAGAAGCTATTTAAGCTCCAGAGCAGGATAAACTTTGGTTTGGTATTATATAAATTAGGGCTTTCAGTCATTCAAACTTATTTGTGATTAGTGGCACGACTGTCCTGAGGTCATTTATCTATTACTAAATGTACCCAAACAGGATATTCATCATGTTTTTAACACTCCCGTAAGCAGGTTTTTACTCAGAGTTGTGGAATAGGGACCTTTGGACATTTATCCTTGAGATTAAATGACTATATATACATACTTAGACACACATTCACACTCACACACATCCTCTCTCATACCACTTCTGACAGATTAAAATTACAAATATTTCCTTAATCTTGTCCAGAGAACCATTTTGTGGAGATTCTGTCATTTCTGCTTCAGAACCATGTTATTTTGTATCACTTCCTAAAACTAAGTCGATGATGCATGCATAATACACATGTTAAAAAATATTGCTAAAAGGATTTTGCTCAGAATAGACATTATTAATCAACCACAGGGCACTCAGAGACATCTATTTTCCCATCTTACCTGTTGGTTTGTTAGCTTTAAACATGAAAAAACTTTACTAGATGGGTGTCTGTAATAGTATCAGTTACACAGTCTAAGAAATAAAACTACTGAATGCCGGTTTAAAAAACACTAAAATACTCCATAACTTGAACTGAAACATTCTGTGATTACACCACAGTTACCTCAATAAATACCCTAATTAATTTAAATACTTTTATGATCTCCCATTGGTGTTCTTTTGATTTTACTGCATCCAGTCAGGAAAACTAATTTGAAGTCTTGGCCAATCAGGTCTTTTTATCAATGCCATGTCCAGGTGCAACAATTTTCTCAAAGGAGTACCTCAATTGAAACCATTCTGCTACTGAGACAAATACAATGTCATTAAATGTATTATTCAACAATCAGATTTTGCTTTTGTCATATTAAGTGTGTTCTTTAATAAGCAAAAGCCTTCCAGGCGGCCTTGTCAATTATGTTTGTATTGTGTTGTGGTTCATTCAGCTGCTGAGTGAAGTAGCTATTAGGAACAACTAGTATTGTTTTTAGCTGTGGCTCAGGAGATTTTTGGCTGTCATTTCTACTTAGCCTTGTTGTCTTTAGCTGAAGGAAGAGAAGGAGATGATTTCAATCTGGATATTGTGAGGAAGGGTAGACCATCCCTGGCAGCTTGCAGCCCTGTTTCACTCTGGAAGGGAATTTTATGGTGCTTTGAGTTGAGGTGATGAGCATCTTTGATAACTTTAATGGATTTTGTTTGTTTATAGTAGCCATGTTTCGCATCATATGTGGTCTTGGCATTTTTGTTATTGATTATTGTCTTTTGAGCACCGTGTATAACTAAAAAAATGGCAATGTTATCATGCGCTATCTGTGTTTTATATGGTGCCGTTTTTGCAATATTGGCTCTTAAAGTTTATTTCAGTGCCCACACATTTGGCCTTCTTAAAATTCCTGAGATGTTTTGCATCTACATATAAAGAAATATGCATCTGTGATGCCTACTGTAGATCAGCCAAGCCATATTTGTATTCTATTAATCAGAAGAAAATTAAAATTTGTCTTGATTTGAAAAAAAAACATTGATAAAACATTCTACTTAAATAGTAGGACATTTTTGGATGCAGTGTTGTGTGCGTGCCTTGTGTGTGCATGTGGCAGGAAATCTTCAGGAGAAAAACAGAACTTCAAGTTGCTCCTGATGGTAAAAAAAGTCCCCTATATGGCAACTGTACTTCAAACTGTGAATCTTCTTGTGAAAAAGAGTCTTACAGATGATATACTTGAATAGTCCATTTTCTGTATGTTTCAAAACAGTTTGTATTATTCTAACTCCAGTATATAGTTCCCTCGGTTTAGGAATTGAATTTAAAAAAAATCTTTTATTATATTACTTAGTGTATTTCTATTTTGTTTAGAAGTCTGTGGTTTGTGGTGCCCTTCCTCAGGCCTGTTTGTGGATGTGCACACACAGGTACTTGTAGGTCTGCTCCATCTCCACCTCCTCATCCTGAATAATGACACATGTCAGTAGCTTCTCGGTCTGTCGGAAATCCACCACCAGCCCCTTGATCTTATTGACATTTAGCTGCAGATGGTTCTCCTTACTCCCACTATAACAAAATCATCAAAGAATTGCTGGAGGGTGCAAGATCCGGAGCTGAACTTAAGTCAAAAGTGCAAGGAGAGAGTCATGAAGCAAAGTGATCCTTGTGTATTTCTGCAGGTAGCAAACACCCCTGCACCCTTTTTTTCTTTTTTGTTTATCCATGCAGCTAGATGCAACTAAACAAAGCAAATTACTCCATAACAGATATTATGAGTGTGTTTTGCAGATCATTATATTGAGCTTCTTATTACTGCTTTTTATCACAACAGATTTCATCAGTGTTTTACATTTTTGTTATTTTGCAAGCTCTGCACCATTGTTTTCATCATTACATTTAAAACAATTTTAAAATACAAGGCTACATGCCTCAAGCCATATCAATTCTTATATAAAAACTGTATGGAAAAACAGTGACATGGAGTTTGATGTTGAGTTAATTTGCTCAACTGTTAAACATACTAAATTGACATAGCCTACACAGCCAGTAAAACATACAAAGATATTATCAATTTCACTGTTTTATCTAATATAAAGAACTGCTCACATAAAAACTATTTGACAAAATAAATCTGAACAATGTTATGCATACTTTTTCTCCACCTGTAATTACAGGGTGTTTACCTTCGTTTGCCATAAATCTATGTGAAATTTCCCTTAAACACTGAATCACAATCAAAATGTCTGATGGATCCAACACTCATTAAACCTGTTGAATGAAAGATGTGTTACAGCTGAAATGTTTTATGGCGTAGCTGTAGCCTTTATGCACAACTGGGCATTTAGTCACCATCATCAGAATGAGATTTTTTTACTTATCACCCATTTAACATGTTCTTGCTGAAACAGACTCACACTAGATAATCAAATTGAAACAGATAAGCTCACAGATGGTGAAAATCGTTAAGATAAATAATGTGCATATACACAAAATCAATCATTCACAACTTATCTACACAGTTCCCAACACAAATTGCACATTCTTTCAACATTTAGAAATCTGCCAGAAGAAAGATGTTACTGAACGTTGTGTTTTCAAGAAAAGTGGATCAGACAAAATAGAAAAGATTCTCAATTTCATCACAGTTTATTCTCTTATATATATTTTTCAGCTTTTCAGAGAGATAAAAAATCAATTGAATAGTATCTTTTAAACTTTCCCCAACTCAGCTTATACAATGAAAAAGTTAATCTTGCCCACTTGCATCACTATGAGGAAGCTCATGGCATGCTCACAAGAATTTATTTCTACATTGTCCATTAAATGTATTAAAACTCCCTTTCAGTTTACTTTCTAAAGAGACTTTGAGGGACATTTTGCAAAAATCTTTATCTCCGGCATTTTCTTAGATCTGACTTTTTTCTCCCCCCCAAGGACATCTCCTCCTGCTGCCAAGACCTGTCAGGCAGGAGCATCTCAAAGTAAAGAGGTGAGAGGACACCAATTAGAAAGCCGTCCGTGGCTAAGAGAGCCAGTGGCACAGCTTGCCACAGGAAGTGGGACGTCTGACTTCCTGCATGGGGTCACAGCTGTTTGTGGTGAGGTTACCGCTACAAGCCAATACGTGGTACAGTTTAGCGTCTGATGAGGCAGGCCTCATTTGAATAGCAAAGAGCCATCTCAATGTCACCAATAAATTTACATGATTTCTTTCCTGTTACAGCTGGGATCAGAGTGGGGACTTTGCTGGAATTAGGGGAGCATGACGATGTCAAGAGAGCAGCGCTACTTCTTTTCAAGTTAGCTAGTTTTTAGGTAAAGATTATTAGAACATTTTTGCAGCATTTGTACATTTGAAATTCTGAATTAGCAATGAGAAGTGACAACAATACCCCTTACCTTAATGCACAATACCTAACGACTGTAAATATAGAAGGATAAGGATCAGTAGATTTTACATTCTGATTTAAACCTGTCAGTTTAAAGTAGGGACTGGGCTGATGACAGTGTCAATGGTGATGCTGATGGTTTTTTATCCAGCCTTAGCTGATGACTGATAAAGGCTGCCGATTTTCTTGAACCAACATTTGGAGCTGATACTGCTTTAGGTCCCACAATTTATGATAACAAATGTTATGAGTCTCATTTTTAAAAAATAAATATTTATTTAACTTTAAACAAAATAAACAGCATTCAACATTCCTGTTTTCCATTCTGACCCACAAACTTTGTGTTTGTTATTTGAAGTGTATGGTGGATTCACGGCAAACAATTTTGATTTGAATCGTAGTCCATTTGCTCAGAAAGTCTGCTTTGTTTGACGAATTGTGAATGTGAAAAGAAATTCTGATTTGAATTAGAATTCAATTCAATTCAATTCAACTTTATTTGTATAGCGCCAATTCATAACAAAGTCATCTCAAGGCGCTTCACTGACAATCAGTCCAAGTAATCTAATTGTCACACAATCATATATACATATATACTAGCCAATTGATAACAAAATAGCCTATAGAAAAGCAGACTTGGTCCGCCGTGAAACGCTGGTCTCAGCTCGCTTTAGGCAGACCAAATGGGAAGCAGACTACAATACAAATTGCATTGTGTTTTCAGTGGATGGTATCATGGGTAAACACAACCAAAACATAAGCACGTGAGCAGGAGTAATAGTTAACATTCAAAAGCAAACAAACATAACCATAGAACGTTAGCATCTGATGCAGCACCATTTTCAGCTGGTATGTACTAAAAACCTAAGTTATCCTGCATTAACCAATAGATTCACCAGTTTTCTTCATTGTTGTCTCTCTTTTCTTCTCCTTCAGTAATTCTTGGAGCAGCACTGCTCCTGGCGGGGATGGGAATACGCTATTTAAAAGCTCCGATTTGTTTGAGTAATGCAGCATGAATGCAATGAACGTGCAGAAAAATGTTGTACCCCCAATTGAGTTTGGCAGACTGTCCTGGCGTGAATGGAGCAGGCTTCCCACACTCTGCTATGAAAGAGCAGCTATGCATACTCGCATGTAGGCTATATGGTCTGCAGCAGCACAGAGCTGCCTTTGGATGCCTGTCTGTAAAGGAAAAACATATCGGCGAAAGCAGCAGCAAATCAGCCGATGCTGATACAAGTAAAATATGTTAATATCGGCAGGATTTTTTGGTTGGCCTATGAATCATCAGTCGTTAGTTTAATGTATATTTTGTGGCTCTCTCATTATAAAACATCCATGTGTCAGTTGAACTTTCAAAAGAGTTGTCAAAAGAGTTAAAAATACTAAAAACATACAATAGCTGTTAAGATGTTATTTTTGCTAGAGCCCAA
Source organism: Craterocephalus amniculus (assembly GCA_036024015.1). NCBI lineage: Eukaryota > Metazoa > Chordata > Actinopteri > Atheriniformes > Atherinidae > Craterocephalus > Craterocephalus amniculus. The sequence continues at coordinate 18,551 of JAVQJG010118091.1, forward strand.
ATCCCATCAGTGCTTCTTTTCTGATAAGTTGTTATGTCTCTGAAATAATGGATGTTTGATTTTGAAAGGAACCTCTTCAGACATTAGATAAGTAATCAAGAGTTTCAAAGAAGCCTTCCTGGCAAATATGAGTTTCAAGTATCTTTACCTAAGGTGGGGAACAACTGGAAGCATGACGGAGATGAGTGTGTGATTGGCCCCTGCTAAGAGCAGCTGTCTAAAATGCCCATATTTGGGCTCAACCCAATTACATCCTCTGATCCCCAGTCACTGGGCTGATGCAGTCACAACCATTAATCTCCCTGGCTGAGTATCATGCCATGTGTTAACAGCCAAGAAACCCCCACCCACCAGTCCCCATTTCACTGCCAAGCCCCACCGCCGAGGTTCAAAGTCATGCCAATCATATTGACTTCTTTGACTCTGATGGTCCCATGAGCTCATCAAGATTATAGACAAACCTCTGATGACTGTGAAAAACACATAATGTGCAGTACACAGGAAACCTTCCATTCAACCCTGTCAGCCTATTGTTATTGGACTGTGGTTCAAACAGGAGTGATAGTATGTGTTTCCAGTCTAGCAGGTGTGCTGTGCAGGGAGGAGGGAGGAAAGGATGAAAAAAACAACCTTTCTGGATCTGGGATGTTAAAGACAGAATATCCTGGAGCTGTGAGGAACCAATTCCAACAAATCATTTTCAAAAGGGACAGTTATAAACAGTTAGGGTTTTTTTGTTTTTCAAAAAAAAGAAAGGCACCTTCAGCTCATGGTCTACTGCAGGCTCTCTGGACAAAGAAAGAACAAAAGAAATCATTTTAGTCTTTAGTCTTTTCTCCAAATTCTCCAACTATTTCAAAGACAAAAATAACCTTTGATTTAAGCCTTTGGTTTTCTATCTGTGCAACAACCAATAAAAAGAAGTAACCTATTGAGTTTTCTTTCTCCGTTTCTCTCACTTTCTCTTTTTCAACCACTGATTGGCTTGTGGAACTGTAATTTATGCTTGTAACTGGTGAAATACAAAGCAAGGCTCATGTAAAATTAGGAGAAATGGTTTAATCAGGGCCTGAATTACATGGACCTCGAGTTCCAGTTTGGTGAGCCCTTTTTGTTCAAAGAGATTAAGGGAGGAGTCAGGCAGTCCCCCATTGTTCCTCTGAGAAAAGAAACTCATTTGCTTTGAACGATAAATGTCTTTGGAGCATAAATCATGCCTCCTAATCCCTTTACCAATGGCACGTAATACAAATTGTCTCTCACTTACAGATCAGACAAAAGAGACAATGAAGATAGTTTTAACATAGAGTTTCAACACAGAGAACTGGGGACCTTTAGTAAAAATCTGCAAGATTGAAGTTTCTTATTTTATGTGCATTCATTATACATCTTGCTTTGTACTAGAAAAACACAAAGATGCTCTACATTTCTTGCACTGAGTGACATATAGACGGTCCCACTTAAAGTGACTTTTATTAGGCCAGCTACCACCCACTTTGGTCTAACTTGGGTCTATTACACACCTTTCTACTCCAGTCTTCAAACAACAAGAGTCATTTACCCACGGGAGGAAGGTTGACATTTAGTCCTGTGTATTCATGTGCTCCATCTTAATTCCCATGGCAATGGTGACTTTTGAAAACATGCAAGCATCTGAATTTATCAAGGAAAATCTAGATATCAAAGGGGATAAAAAATGGTCCCCTGTGTGCACATTCTTCATGAGGAGGAAGCTTGTGGATATACCAGGTATTTAAAGCACTCCTTTTGTAATTTCCAGTGTTGCCTTGTGTTTGCAATTTGAAAAAACTCCAACAAAGAAGTGAAAAATAACTCATCGTTCGGTGTTCTTTTATGAAAAATGGGGCCCTCGGTTTTATTTTGCTCACTTTGACCTAAGCCTCCCTTCAGCCACTCCTTTTTGAACAATGTTTTCTCATGGCAGAATTTGAAATGCTGTAGCTCTGTTGACTCACAGCACAAAATGTAGCAAAATCACAGCAAATGATTATAGTTTAAGGGCTACAAATTCATAAAATGCTTGTTTCTATCTTGAAAAAATGTAAATAATTTATGTTTTACATCACAATAAATTGCTAATTTAATTTTTTTTAATTATTGCTGGATGTTTGTGTAACACTGCATATTGAGTCAAATCTAATATGATAAGGCTCATATATGCTTGTGTGCTTAGATCACATGCATTTAATGTTCCTTTAGCAAAGCAACAAAGAAATGTTGCCACTGCAGAATTTCTTCTCATTTATTTTTCTATTCATCTGTGAAATACATTACACATTTTCTTGTGATTTGGCTACTCTTCACAATCATGCCCTCAGAAAGTTTTGCTTTTTACTTTTTGCTTTTTCTTAAAAGTAGTTATTTTTTAAGACTATTCATATCAAATTCAGAGAACAAATTCAATGCTTCAGAAAACAACACATCCTTAATTCGCTTCTATACTGTATGATATTTCAGCAGCTTGATCTTTGGTGACCTTTAGGCCTACTTAGTCAACTGTAACACTTGTGTCAGGACAACACCTCTCTAAGCACAGGACGACAGAGAATACAAAACAGATGGGGTGAAACATATATAAGGGCGTACATGTGTAAAATAATCGAGATAAAGCAAAGTCATAGAAAGGTAAAACTGTTGCCTTGGTGATCATGGAGGTTATTATCAAAAGGTTTTCTGTTTATGACAAAAGATACAATAAAATCATATTCATTGGTAGGGCATTGAAAATAAATGAAACCACGTTTCTACTTTGTGTTAAATCATAAAAAGATGCCACTTGGGTCATTTTTCAAAGCGTTAGCACACTGTTCTGTAAATGTTGCTGTCATTTTGCCATCTTGGGTGTTGCTAGCATGTGTAACCTGCACTTGCCCTCCTACTAAGCATTTTTTTCTGGGTCCTGCATCATGCACTTTGGTATATAATCCAGCAGCTCACAAATGATGTCAGTATTCAAAATGTATTGTTGCTATAGGCATTTGCCGTCTATAACATGGCACGACCTTACGTCTCATTCTAAAACAAACACTACAGGGCACAGTGATTTTATTGACAGTTTTGCACAGTGTGATGTTCTCTCTGAGAATAAAACACAAACAAATAAAGCTGTGTTGATGTGTGCTTTGTTAGGCAACAAAAATCCTACAGAATTTCAGTACTGGCGTTGTGTGTTTGTGGACTGCAAAAGACAGTGTGTATGTGTGTGCAAAGCCCTCATGCTGCCTGTGTAATAGATTAAGATCAGCGTGTGTCGGTGCGACTTTTATTTGTGCCTGCCTCCGCGTGTGCTTTAGTTAGTCCAGGAGGATCACATTGTTTTCAGAGTGCCCTGTGTGTGCCGACAACATCTGCTTTGAGCAGGTGATCCATCTCCTCTTAGCTGCCATATAACAAGTCATGAGGGATTTTACTCGGTGAATGCCCAACACACAGGGCTCCATCAAAATATTTACTGTCTCACAAGGGCATTTTAGAGGTTGGGTTATGTACAGCAACGGAGTGTTAATTCTACTTTTTTTCTGTAATTACTGGAAATAAATTAATATTTTTCCTGTCTTTAAGAGAAGCATGTTGTGTTTTGCCCTCTGCTCTTCTTTTCAAAGCTGCTCTTTCAATTGCTAATAACAGTCTCGGCACAATAATGCAATACCCCCTACTGCTTATTATCATTAGTGTAGGTTGGTGTACATTTCAGTATGTTTGCAGAGAACACAGCAACCGTGTCAGCAGTACACTTTCAGCACAGATAGCATAGCAGGAGTTAAAAGTGAGCTTTCATCCCTTCTTTGGATAGAAGACTGTTTTTAAATGCCCCTGGCTTTCTTCCAAGCTTCCAGCCTCAAGCCTGTGGGTCTAACAAGCATGATGCTTTGAGGATTGACTTGTGATTCAACCCAAATTTACAAGCTGATTACTATGCAAACACTGAGTCAAGTCATGTACGAAAACACTTGCTCCTTATTTTTACCAACAATATTTTGGGGGTTCTGAATATGAAATTGTGAGGATGTGTTTTTGTATGACCGTGTGTCTTTGTGAGCATGTATTTAATGGGCACCAGCTGAAACTTTGATGTAATTGATAAAAGAAGCTGTTCCCCTAATCCTAATGGCACAATTCTTTATGATCCTTTATGCACAGACTTGCAGAGGATCAAAGAAGCAGAGTTTTGCCCAGGGCAATAAACCATGTATTAAAAATGAGTTTGAAGGATATATTAACAGGATATAAATCATGCAATTTATTCAATTGATAAGTTCAGCATTGCCTGTAGTTCATAAGCTGTTTTCATCATTCGTATGTATAATGCTCCGCTAACAACTGCGCCAGTTATGCTTTGCTGTGGTTAGGAAGATTCAATTTTCTCTGACTCTAATGAGATGTTTTTGAAAGTAAAAGTCACAGTGGGTGTAAGTTCATTACACAATTTGTCAAATGTTCTTAATGTATGCTGCATCTGGGATTTATATAAACTCTATTTCAGCGTAATATGACTGCAAGCCCTACATGTACATTTTAAAACTGGTCGCCCATGCAGATCAAATTCAGTGTCAGCCATAACCAACTGAAATCAGTGAGGAGGTTCTCACCTGTGTAACTCTCCAATTAGCACAAAGGCAAGACAACAAAGAATAAATCTTAATGCTTGAAAGAGTTTACAGAAACTTAAAAATGAATTAGCTGTGAAAACGAATTTTGTTGCTCCAGCTGGAAGTTTTGAAATATTTTCAATGAATAAGAATTACAATATGAATGGTTTTTGTTCTACTTACTACTCTAGGGAAAAACATGTCTACATTTTCAGTATTGGTTCACATATTGATGCCTGCTTAATATTGTTTTCCCCACCTATTCATACCATCTGATACAATGTCATTGCTACACTTTATTAATTTCCAGGGAAATTATATATTTCTCTTATTGAGCAATGTTAGGCCTTGTCTAGTGGTGACTAAGTCACAACATGAAAATGGCTTGCCTTCCTCAATTCGCCATGAAGACATGGTGTAGATTTAAACAATAAAAAAGTTTGTTTGACACAGACAAAGCACAGGGAGCCAAAACAAGTTAAGTTACTTCACTGGGCTAAGGGCAAAATAACAAACAATACACAACTACTTGAAAAGTAGGAAATAGCCTTTCAAAAGAAAAGAAAAGAAAATGTAATCAGTTTACCGCCTGAACAAAATCAGGGGAAAAGTTAAATGAAAAAGAAATGGTGACCCACCTCTACAAACTCTCTCACATCAGACATGTGGACTAGAACGACTGAAGCTGCTGTGGTGTGGACAATGACCGGTTGGGAGAAGAGGGAGATAAAGGAGTTCTTTGTCATCAGTTCAGGTCTTTACAACTTATAAGAAACCAATCCACCAGAGGCCAATCTCTTTAGAACTGCTAGAGGGTGTGCCAACCCTGGCCTGGCATCTGCACAATCAGATTTGCATATTTAATCATCTCACTCCACAGCAGTCATAACAAGTCAGAATTACTATTACTGTTACAATGCACCACATGTTACTGAACAGTGATTTTTGATCTAAAATCGAAATGATTGTGTCTTTGGTTGTTTGTATCTGTGTTCCTCCTGTAATGGACTGGTGACATACCTCCTATTTGGTAGAAACAGAGTTAGGCTTAAGTCACCCACAAACCTGCACTCAAAAATTCAGGTATGGGAAATCAATATATATTCTCTCTAAATAAAACCTCAAAAACTCTCGATCCTTCTGACACAAGCAGTCTGACAACATTAGTACCTGTCTCATTATGATGGATGCTTGGTGTTCTGTGTTGTGAGAGAGGATTTTAACCAAGATGACCTGGGGTCGGTTCTGTCAAAATGTCCGTAGTACATACATTTTCCAAAAAGGGGAAGTAACACTTTAGATCTAGAGTGAACCAACATTGCAGACTCATAGAGTAGCTCCACTTCCTCATCTTGGTAACTGATCACATAACTGTCCTCCTTACTTCATCATTCAGGCCCAGAGGTAGTGACAGATCCATGGTCTAGAGTCTGACCACAGGAGACAATCACCATATTGCAAACTGCTGATACCATGCGGTGGGATGTATTTAGGGAGACTGCCACTCATGGCAGTGTCAATGACCTGCAGGATTACACAGAAGCAGTCATTAAAAAATGTATTGATGATCTGACTAAAGACCATCATAAAGACAAACCAGAAATCTTGGATAACTGGGAAAGTACGTGCTCTGCTTTCAGCTCAGGTGATGCTGCAGATTACAAGCTGGCAAGAAAAAAATCTGACTGGTAGCATCAGGAGAGTGAAGATGCAGGAAGGACAGTCACCAATGTGCCTTGACGACCCTTCTCTGCTAGATCTTATCATGCTTTGAGTACAGTCACTCCCATCAGGCACTCAAGGGTCCCTGAAGACCAAGCGACCAGTTCATCCAGCTTTTAATACGAAAGGCTACATGGCCTGAAAACATCCCTGCTCAGGTTCTGGGAAACTGCAGAGCAATTGAAAGATGTTGTGACTGACATCTTAAACATTTCCCAGACACATCTTAGTGTCTCAAGAGTCCCACCATAATCCTTGTGCCAAAGAAGCCCAACCCAAATACAATGAATAATTTCTGCCCTGTGGCCCTTACATGTGTTAACGGAATACCATGTAACCTTTGAGCCAAATTAGTCTAATTTGAGTAATGATGGATAATTTCTGGGGTCAATACACAGTGCTTGACGTGTGTCAATGCTCCAAGGGGGTGCCCTCTTCAGAAACCAGAGACCCCATCTCTCATGTGATAATAATAATAATAATAATTACTATAATGGATTTACATTGCGCTTTTTTCTAGCGGCACTCAAAGTTGCTTACATTGAGTCCATTATTTATATTCATGATGGTAAGCTACATATGTAGCCACAGCTGCCCTGGGGCAGAATGATGACGTGACACCATTGAACATTCATGCTCATTCATACACCAGTGATGCCAACACTGAAGTGTCTTGACCAAGTACACACTGAGAGTTGACTGGAGCGGGAGCAGAAATTGAACTGCCAACCCTTTGTTCATTGGCCAACTTGCTCTAACACCTGAGCCACTACTGTCCCTGATTCGTGTGACCTGCAGCACTTTGCTTTTGACTCCCCCTCTATGAACACATAGAACTCCTCTTTCCCACAATCTAAACCTTGTCATGGCTGAACGAAGTAAGAAGGTGAAGACGGTATCTGAGGAGGCCAGAAAGAGAAAGCAGGAAGGGATTGCTTCAGAGGAAAGACAACAGTTGACCTTGGCAAAGAATTTGCTTGTTAGAGTCTGATGAAAGAGACGAGTAGATGCAAAACACACTCTCTCTTTGCCGTAGTATTATTAAACTGTTAAGTTAGCTCTTTGCATGTTGTGTAAATGTACCAAAATGTGATGTACTTTTTAAAATCTTTCAGCCAGTGTTTATTCAAAACAACAGCAGAAAGTGCCTGATGAGCTGCAAAACGTTGGAGAATATGTCTGTCTCTAAATGAAGCTAGTTGAAGGTAACTGGCTGCAGACTAAAGTGAATGTGACTCCCTAAACATTTCACTCAAGTGGGACTGGTTTGCTTGAAATAAACGCATTTCCTATTATTCATGTAAATATCAAAGTGACAGAACAATTAGCCACTGAACTGCTTTAGTTTTATGGTGTCCATTCGCTGAAATGTCCCATGAGCTAAAGGGTAATGCTGATGTTTTTATGACAACCGTAAGATAAAATAGATACAAATATTCCTAGAAGCACTCAGAGAGGCTTACATCTGTCAGAACCCTATCCTTTAAATGTGAAGTATCCTTTAAAAAATTCCTGAATCTGAATTACTTGGGTATCAGCTGGTCAAAGTGTTCTGCAAATACAATTCCAGAACACAGATGGAGACTGTTTAATTTTGGATATTTTTGTATTTTTGAAGTTACAGGTTTAGAGCCCCTAGTGGAAAAAACATACATAGAGCAGTTTGTCATGCAGCACTTAAGGGCATATTGTTCCATAATGATACCATCTCCACCAAGTTCCACCTCATCCTTTCTCACCTGGAAAAGAAGGACACTTATGCCAGCATGCTCCTCCAGGATTTTAGCTCAGCGTTTAATATTATTATCACATCACAGCTGGGGCACCTGCAACTGGGTCCTCAGTTCCTTGATGCAGCGGAGACAAGCAGTCAGAGTGGGGGAAAGAAACATCAAGATCAATCACAGTGAACACAGGGTCCTCCTAAGATTGTATGCTCAGTGCCCTGCTGTCCTGCCTGCTGAATTCTGACAGCACTGCCTCTCACACATCAAGCCACATCATCAAATATGCAGATTAAACAACCGTGATAGGTGACATTGTAGGCCCAAGAAGTCCTTACAGAGAATGGATGTGGACCAGTTAACATCTTGGTGTAAGTCCCATTATCTCCTGCTTAATGTGAGAAAAAAAGAAGACAGTGATGGACTTATGGTCTGCTTAATTCACATACAGACCCCATCAATGGTGAGTTGGAGAAAGGGTCTGTAGCATTTTAATTCCTCAGGGCTCTTCTGACATAAAGCCTGTCCACAAACATCAACACCAAAGCCATCATTAAAAAGGTCCAGCAGTGACACCATCCTCTGCGCAGAGACAGAAAGGCTGGTATCTGTTGAGAGCATCTGACCATCTTCTATAAGGCTATAATTTGTAGCATCCTCACTTCCAGTCTCATCCCCTAGTTAAGTGACTGCAAAAGGGTAAGAGAAACACCAGTTGCAAAGAATTGTGAAGACAGCCTGGAAAATCATTGGTGCTGGATATCTATAAGGACTGTTGTAACAGCAGGGCAATAGTCATCATAAAGGATCCCCACCACCCATCCCACACTGTTTTCCTTTGTGTCATCAGGAAAATGGCTCAGGAAGATCAGCTGCTGGACCAGCATGATGCTGAATGGTTTCTGTACCCAAGCAGTGAGATTTGTGTCTACTACCCACACAGACTAAGGCCCTCGTTTATCAAACGAACATGGAAATGAGCACACATGTGATCTCAGGAAGGAACTTACGATTGGAGCCATCTGTGATTCATGACACATTCTTATCTGACCAATTCCATCATGTGAATGATCGGACCTAGATAAACGCAGCAGCTGAAATCCATCATTTACATGTTACACCCTTATTTATACATGTGTCAGAGATCTCGCCCAGGGAAACCGGTGCCAAAAGAGACTGATCAGGCAATCATAAGTCTTCATGAGGGACTCTGTGGTCCCTGAAGACACTGTTCCACTAGTAGTAATAAATCTGCCATTGTCAAGATCTGACAGCTGAACTGTGAAAGTTCGTCTTTTATACTAAACAGCCACTTAATTTTGATCGCTGCATTTAGACTTAAATTAAATCCCCTAAGAAGTTCATGAAGATGATGTGGACATTTTTTCCCTCAAGGTTCTGTATGTCATAGAATCTAGCATAGACTCATCTCATCATATCACCCTTTACAGAATACCTACTTCCACACAATCTGATCAAAAATGTCAGAATTTCAAAATAGAACATGTTAAATCGCAGTGGGGACAGAATGACTGAAACAGGTCAAAATTATTTTATTTCCTGTGATCTGTACATACTAAATATTATAACTAATTTGAATGAAAATTCACATAATTATAGAAAAAGTCAGGAACCAGCATGGCTCCATGATTTATTTGACAATGGAACCAGCATGGCTCCAAGATTTATTTGACAAAGTTAGCGTACAGAATATACAAATTGTCATGTGTCGACTGTTTTAATTTTTTTTCCCAAATCATTTTTTAATTCTTCCTGATACTCCAAAAAAATGAAACAGTATCAGTAAGCTGTTTAACTTACAAACACAATCTCAAACCTCAATAATTCAGTAATTAAGGGCCTAAATAATTGTTTGCTTGTTTTGTTTGTGTGTGTGTGTGTGTGTGTGTGTGTGTGTGTGTGTGTGTGTGTGTGTGTGTGTGTGTGTGTGTGTGTGTGTGTGTGTGTGAGTGTGTGTGTGTGTGT
>JAVQJG010118097.1:0-18306 GCA_036024015.1 Craterocephalus amniculus
TAAAAAACTCAGAAAATTAGAATATTGCGGGCTGCACTGTGGTTAGCACTGCGGCCTCACAGTGAGAAGGCCGCGGGTTCGAGTCCCAAGTTGGTCAGGATTCCGGCCTTCCTGTGTGGAGTTTGCATGTTCTCCCTGTGTATGCGTGAGTTCTCACCGGGTACTCCGGCTTCCTCCCACTGTCCAAAGACATGCATGTGAGGTTAATTGGGCACTCTAAATTCTCCCTAGGTGTGAGTGGTTGTCTGTCTCTCCATGTTGGCCCTGCGACAGACTGGCGACCTTCCCAGGGTGTACCCCGCCTCTCGCCCCTTGACAGCTGGGATAGGCTCCAGCACACCCGCGACCCACTTGGATTCAGCGGTTCAGAAAATGGATGGATGGATATAAAGCCCCTCTTGACAATATGATTTATTTTTATTTATTTTTGTTTTTTGAATGATTATTTTATAAATAAAATTATTCCTTATGACCTACGAGAGGGGACAGAAAGAGAAAATGAGAACAGAAAAGAAAGAGAAGGGGAAAAAAGAGAAATGCCATACAGACAAAACAACATTTTCTTTGCATGGATAATTAGTTTACAGCATCTTGTCCTCAGTGGGCTTCACCTTTGCCCCTTTGTCTGCCAGAGCTGAGGATGAAGAAAGCTGAGCATAACATTAACAAGCCAGAGCGTCACTGATATGTACAGCCAGCTTTCTGTCAGACGTCACAGCTCTCCGTCAGGTTGGGGACCCTGCGGATACTATGAGCAAATATGGTTTAGTTAGTTTTTTTAGTTAGTTTTTTTAAATTTTATTTCTGACGTGTACCGATCATGATCCCAGAGCGAATTCACATTCCATCTTCAGTATTGCTGCCCAGGTCCCTCTCTGCTTTTTATGTGGTCTGTATGAATCAGAAGGGGGCATTTATTGCTGCGGGTGAGTATTCAGGTGTTGGTGGTCTATGAACATACACACAGATGAAACCTTGAATACATTCCAGTGGTTAGTGAAACGCTTAGGAATGTGTGATGTTGTCATCTGGGTCTTCCCCCTTCAATAAGATCCAATTTAATTTTTAAAAATCCCATAATTTCCTATTTAGCCCAGCTCGAGTGGCTTTCCTGGAATCTGTTTAGATAATAATACAATCACAGTGAAAGTGTATGCAGGTGAACTTTAAGCTGACCTACTAAAAAAGCTCATTTGTTTTAAGAGGCCAAGTTTATATCTAAAGAACTTATGTACGCTCTCTCTTCTGCAATTTCCAATGACTGGAAAAACCTAATAAACTAAGTCAACAAAGGAAGTTGAGTCTAAGGGGAATGAAGAATTAGGACCATATTTTGCCCCTGAGGTTGAGCAAGAAATCTGAGCCGAGTTTATGAACTCCTAATGTGTCAGTTTAGTAAATGTTCAGGGTTAAATCAAATTTAGTGCCTTTGCTGGGGTCTGGGTGAAAGGGGCTTTGCTGCAGGCCACCTCAGCGTAAGAAAGCTTTTTTTTCTGTCAGCTCAAATATACCTGTCACACTACAGTTCAAGTCTCTGATTGTGTGAAACTTGTTATTTTCTTTCAGAAGAGAAAAACTGGCAGAGGGTCCTACTTTCTTTTGATGATTTTTTTTTTCCTTTTGCAGCCTGGTTAATCTGCAAAAAGATTAGTTTGGGGTTCCTGGTTGCTTTCATCTTGTAATCTGATTTAAATAAAACATGTAAACAACTCTGAAATCAAACAATAAAAACAATTATGTTTATTTGTGTTCATTATGCACACATTACTGTAATTAAGCTTGGTTAAAATGTCCGTTTAATGTCACATTTGTAAAGAAAATGCATTTGTGTGATGAGCAGCAGAGATGAATATGTGGGTTGAAACACAGCTTATTCTGTCTCCTGCTTGGTGTGTTTTATTAGACTGGATGATTAAAGTGTAAAGAAAACAAGACATATTGGTAATAAATACATCTTGTTAGAGTAAAAATATGACAGCATGTAAAAACATGTTGAAGTGTATTTATTTCTAACATGGATGTGATGCCCTCTAAACAGTAAATGGATGTCCCTGTTTTGACAGAATGTCTGACAGAACACATGTAAATCAGAAATAAAAAAATGGTCTCAAGTTGATGGTTTAATCTGCACATGGGCGCACATAAACTGGGTTTATCAGTGTGTTTCCCTCCAAGATGGAAACATTGAACAAAAATGTGTTTGTTCATCTCATTTTCATTTGCTGATCATGAGAGAAGCTGCTGCTACCGAGTACATGACCCAGTGAAAAGTTGAAAAGATTAAATACTTGAGTGAAATGCCAAATGAATGAGGACAGAAATTAAAATAGAAGCCACTGCTGAACTGCTGTAAACAAAACATTGATTCCCTGAAATGTTGGATTAACTCTATGTTCTGCTTGCGTGGTGACGTCTGTGTGCTTTCTCCATCATCCCAAATTATCAGTGCAGCTTTTTGTGCTAAGTTCAGTTAGCGGAAGAAATTTTCTACCGGTGTTGAGGATAAACCAGCTGAATTTATAGTATAACAAGTAAGTGCTCCTAACACCTGCTGAGACCATGATAAAGTATCTAATACAACTTTGCAGAGACATGTGCATGATTTTCTATATTACTTCCAACTCAGCATAAATACTAAGACTTGGTTCAATTCAAAACAACTTTATTTGTAAGGCGCCAATTCATAACATCATCATCACAAGGCGCTTCACTGACTGAGTTTAAGCAAATCTGATTGTCTCCCATTCATATATACTAGCCAATTAATAACAAATAGTCTATGGAAGGAAACATACAGACTGCATCGAAAAGAGTCTTCGATCAATCAACTTCTGAGCTTGGTCTGGGGCACTTGGCTTCACATGGTAACAAACAAGGCACTGTCAACAACAGTTTTTACCATGTGTGGGAAAAATCTACAGGTGGACCAACAAAGTCTAAATTTGAAGGTCTTACTTGTTATAATTTACCATAAAGTATAACAGTCAAGACCTCCTGTCACAAAATTGGGTCAAGGAGGAAAGCATTAAATGCAACTCCACACACTCCACTCCACACTCCACACAACTACATACAATATTATTGAGCCTCATTCACCGATATCTTCATATAAATCTGATTAGATTTCTTCTTAAATTGTATGCAAGTTTTGTGGGAAAACCCTACGTCAGAATAACAAAACTGGATGGCAGCCTGGAGTCTGGTTCCATCAGCATGTCTGGAAACACTTCCCTGTGGTGTATTGGCTAGGATAAATTAAATCTCTCTATATATACTGAACCTGTTACAGTGTAAAGCAAATTGCTGTGTGGCATGTCGATGGAGTAATGAATCCTCCAGGTGAGCCAGAAGGTTGGTGAACCACTAAATAAAGATTATCACAGACCACAGTCAGCAGGTGGATGGGAGTCTCAGTAACTTGGACATTTATGAAGAGATATTCTTCTAGCTGAGGGAATGGCACTGGCATGTGTGTCTTATGGTTTTAGGAAGGGCAGCAACAGGATTAACCCTTTAAAGCCTAACCCAAGAAAAGCTGGGGAGAAAAGTAGGCTACATTATCTTATCTTAAGTCTTTATTTAGCCCTTTAACAAAATGTGCACAAAAAATTAACAGTTTTTTTAGGGGACGGGGGGTATAGCTACCATTTATTACCATGTGTCATGTCAAAATGATTGTGGTTTAGTCTTATGCTTACATCAGGGGGAAGAAGACAAATATCATATTATAAGCCAAGGTGTTGAGCAGCATAAAGGGATGCTAAATGTATCAGAAACTGTACGTATCAAATATGACACATTTGGCTTTATGGGGCAAAATCCTTGTTATTTATTTAAAACAAAAAGAAAATGCTTTGCATTAAAACCTGAAGTTATTTTAAAAACGTTACTGTAATTTAATTATTGAATTTTGATGAACTGAACAGCAGAACTAAACACAAATACTGACTGTTTTCCAACATATCAGCACTCAAATGGTTGTAAGAAGCTTTGCTCTTAGCTTTGAACACATCAATTGAGGTCAGAAACAGGCTGATAATAGAATCCAAAAAGGGATAAAGGTATGCAGTTCATTAACACAAGAGGCAAAAAAGGAGAGAACAAACACACCAGGAGCCCTGAAGTAGCAGGGGATACATAACAAACAGGGCATTTACAAAAGACAAAGGTGAAACTTGGTGGGGCAGGGGCTGATTTCAGGAGGGCAGGAAGTGAAGATGTCTAAAAAAGGTCCAAACATTAGCGCCCGAAATAAAACAGGAAACACAGACAAAACTGCAACTCATGAATGAAACAAAAACATAATCACTGGAGCTGGGTGTGGCATCTTTTGGTCTGGAGACCAAAATGCAGGCATCTAGGTGCATTTAAACATGGGTGGACGCTTATTGTTCTTGTTGCATTTTCCTTTTACTTTAATTTTTACATGTGTAAATATTTTTCTCATCTGGTTTGGTCATTGACTTAAATGAGGGAACTCAAAATCGCTCAGTCAGGTTAAGGAAAAGGTCATGGTTTGACTTTACAAGTAGTTTTTTTGGAAGTTTTCCTACTGTTATCATAGTTGCCATGGTGACACACCCGGTGACAGTGACATCACCTGCAGCATTTCGCTAGGATCTCATGTTGTATATTTCAAACATTGAGAAACAATGACCACTGTTAAATTTAACAGTTGCTAAATATACGGGGACTATAGTGAATAAAAGTGTGCAGTCATTTTGACTCATATTTTTGAAATATTTAACCAGAGAAATACATATTATCACTGCTTAACTTTTGTTTTGTGGAAGAGAATCTTCCTCATCATCATCTTTTTCTGCCTACACACACTTCAGACTTTGATTATCAGAGTTTAGTTTTTCAAATTTGAGTCTTTGTAGTTGCTGCGCTTAGCTGTCAAACCGACAGCAGGATAAACTTTCTCATGAAAAGGTTGTCACAAAAGGGCTGACTTCCTAATGCTAGAAACAGAAAAATCCAACACCTCAGGCTCAATTAAACAGTTAGATCCCTGTCATTCTACTGCTGCTGTGGGAAAACGGGATGTGAAGCTGTGGTCCATACAAGTGCGTCCATGTCTGTTAGAAAGAGAGAGGGGGGGGTGGGTGTGTTCTGACTAAGATGGGTGACAAACACTCATTTTCCGCCCTGATAGCCAGGGCAGTGGGAACTTCCTGTGGGCAGCACACTCACAGAGCAGCTAAAGCCCGAGCAGCGCCAGTCGTCTCACACACGGTGCAGAGACCAGTGAAACAACACACCAACACACGGCACCGTCTCCCATTCACAACCTGTGCTTGCATAACTATTGATCTCTGCTTATTCTGTGCATATATTATTTAAACCTCTACTTTTAATCCTGTATAACAAACACAACCACCAACTTAAAGCTCAGCGTAGAGCTGGACAATATTAGTCATACTTCCCATTTGGGTGTGCAGGGCCGGCCCAAGCCTTTATGGGGCCCTAAGCAGAGTTTTTCCCCCAGTCTAAAAGCCTCATACTATAGCAGAGGAGTTTAACCGTCCTCCACTACTGATATGAGTTTGACTGAAAAAGGCAGCCAATTAAGGATGACAGACTATTTGGCTGCCAAATAATACACATTCATGCTGCATTTCTTCATAATTTTCATTTTAAGTGGTGGGGTGCGTGTTGTGGTGGTAGGAGGGGTGGGGCCTGACATTGTTGTGAATGAATAGGGGGCCAAGCAGAAAAAGTTTGGGAAGTACTGATCCTCAGCCTGCATCATGATTTCGCTGATGTTTGTTGCAGTTTTTAATTTTGCAAGGGTAACAAATTCAGAAAAATGGTTTAGTGTTAATTTGCACAATTTAATTAATGTAGCTAACCAATTATAATACTTCTGTTTTTTTACTAAAGTCTGCAGGACATATAATCCTCCACTACAAGATAGCTAGTAAATGTAACCAGATTGTCCTTGATGTTAGCGTATCTCAAAGATTGGAAACTAACGCAGCGTGAAAAACAGCATATGCACCATATAATAGCAGCAGGTATTGATTAAACCAATGTTATTTGTGTGTTTTACCATTTTATTTAAATTATACATTTGTGGGTTTCTTGAAAAACTTGTTTATTTTTCAAAAATCAAGAAATCTTGACATTCCAAACACACTTAGGGATGACCCTACTGGGCCGGTACCTCAATTAGTCACTTAGTTTGCTTATGCAAACTTAGATGTGTACCAACAACAAAAGCAGCTTTCCCACTGTAGGAGCCTTTTAAAGTTCCTAAACCTTTTACAGGAATGGAACCGTTATTTTGCGCATTCGCATTCGGACAGTTAGGAACTAGGGACCACGGCCCTCAGCTCCTACAACCATTTTAGCTCCTCCTCTGGTCTTTTCAGGGTTGTGTTAGCAATGTACTAAAGGTATGGAGGATCTATAATGGCCGAGGCGAAGAAGACAACTGGAAGAGGTGGTGAGATTCGGAGGAGCTGGAGACAGATATCCTCTGGGCGACACAGGTAAGTTGAAGCTGAGGAGAACAGGAAGAGGTTAGGGATCGGAACCACAAAAACTGAGCAAATAGTTCTACTAAAAGATATACGCAGCCAACTAGTTCACCGTGGTAGAGATGACAACAATCTGGCAGAGTCTAGTGGGAGAGCTGGATACTTGGAGTGCGCTTGATTGAAGATTGAAGCCAGGTGCTCCAGGAGACTCCGCCCATGCATCACACCAGAGGACAGGGAGGGGAAACCAGGAGGAGCACCGTCACACCAGGAGTGTGACAGGTTGCATAGAAACACATCTGACGTAGGCGGTAACTCTGCCCATTAGCTGTGCACTGAAACGACACCTGAAGTTCTCTGTCCACTGCTCTTTGGTAAAACTGGGAACAACTTTTTTGCCACCAGTTATCAACTTTGCTACGGATCTGTACGTATGGCGAGGAGAGTCACAGCAAGGTCATAACAGGAGTTATGGTTGACCTAGCCTGGCTAACGCGTCTAAAATTTCGCAAGCTCCATATAGTCTGGACGAGAGGCCTATTCAACCGATTTCCAAAATCCCAAAAAAGTGGGAGCCAATCAATTTTGAGCTTATCCAAAGAGGCGAGCTCAACGCAGTGACCTGACAGGAAGCAACACCGTCAACATTGCTTACATGGAGCAGAGCGTTTGACACAACGGGAGATTCTGTTTTCAGCACATTACATGGAAATGTGAGCAGCAAGTGGCCCTGGAGACATTTATTGGAGGGAAAGACGTTTTCGCCTTGCTCCCGACCGGCTTCGGTAAGAGTTTGTTAGCCCCGCTGGCTTCACACAAGTCAGAGAAAAGAGTGCTGTGATTGGTTTAAGCTTCGACCAATCACAAACAGCGATATTTGAAGGAGGCGGGTCAACTGTCCCTTCTGAGAAACAGTTTCCCTATTGGCCTTGGCCAGACTATATGGTCGCAGCAATATAGTCGCGATAGCCAGGCTATGGCTGACCTACAGTCTGAAATATCTACTCATACAGTGTAACAGCGTCTGATATGTTAACTCATAAGACGTGGATAAAATCTCTGCATCTTTAATAAGTTAAACTCAAACGTTGTGTCCTCTGTCTGTGTTGCTGTGCTCTAGTTTCTTCATTCATTAGACTAACTACACCTGCTGCTCAATTCCTCTTCTCCTGACTCTCACTATGTTTTTCCACCCTCAATATTCGCTGCCTAAAGTAATCGTCCATGATTAATTATCCCATCATGCAGAGAAAGAACACAGTGGTGTCCTTGCTCTCCATATTTGCTCCTTAGTGGTTTTTTCTTTTCTCCTTATTTTTCTGGATTTTGTTTTGTTTGGAATGGCGCTAGAGTAATGTTAGATGGTTGCGTCACATCGGTCCCCATCAAGGTCCCTGACTGATGTACTAATGCAAAGGGAAACGCTCTCCTGAGGAAGGACGGTTCTTAGAACTAAAATTGTGGTTAAAAGTTCTTAGAACTATATTCTAAGAACCTCTCTGTCTGAATGCAGCTAAAGTTCTTCATCATTATTACTGAATCCAAACCATAACTCTTTTGTCGACAGTTTGGGAAGATAATGCAAGTTCAGTGTCAGTCTCACCCTCGCTTTCAGGGCCCTCTTCAGCAACAGCAACACTCACTCTCTTCACCATCTTTCTCCTCAGTTTCCTTCCTCAGTCCACTGGCAGGTCTTTGTTTTTGTTTCCCTTTGGTTTTTGTGGTGGTAACCAGTATGTTTAGGGATGCATAGCTGGCTCTATGGATAGAACATCTGAACATGTCTTGTGCCCCTAACTATGACTGAAATAAATCCAATTGTGATCTCATTTAGAAAAAAAATTATTGACCCAGTTTATTACCTCAGTGCAAAAACATACAAAATTAATACCTATGTAATAGCATAAAAAACCCAAACAGGCATAAGAAATCCATCAATAGATGAAAAGAGAAATTTTTCTTTTAGTTGTAAGGTTTAACAAAGCATCTGTTCCTTGTCAAATAACTAAAGATTGGTAAATTAATTCTCTGATAAACAAAACCCCAAATCTTACAACAAGGACCTAATGTTAAAGGGGCACTGAGTCACATTTCAACACACTGCAATCAATAACCCTTGAAACTGTTTATTAAAATGTGAGGGCACACAGTACCTGACCTGAGAGCTCACATAGACACAAGCCAGACTTACAATGTCATCTTCAGATACAAACATTTCCCTCATCTAAACTTTGCTACTAATCTCTCTTTTAGGTTCAATCTCTCTGTGAGTAATGGGACTACAGGGAGGCATGGTAAAGTAGTCTACCAGCCAGCTATAATGTCTGACTTCAGACTGGGAAACAAATTAAACATCTAACTCATGAAGCATCACTCTCTCACTCTTTTCTTCAGCTAAACAAATTGAGAGTTTGCTGTTGACAGTAAAGCAAAAACAGCAGAAGTGGTTTATTTCCGACTTCTGACAAACCACAAATGCAGTAGTATTTGAACTGAAGGTGAGAGGAGATCATGTTGAGGAGGCAGGATGTTTTCAATCTGATCTCAGCCTGTGATACAACATTAAGGGGTAATTTCATTCTCATACAAAAAATCTTTTCACACCGGGTAAAGCTCCAAAAAAGTGTCAAAGATGTTAATAGTAGAGTTTTTGAGGTGATAGCATTAAATTAAATCACCCATATATACCCATTCTAGCACAAAAAAAATATTTCCCTTCTTTTCTCCAAAAAACATATTCAGATTAATGAGATTCTCATTTTACACACAACTGTTTTTTCCTGTAATGAGCTGAAACAAATAAGCGCATTTTAGTTTTATAAAGTCTTATATATATAAATTAATTATAAATTCTCTAATTTAAAGAATGTAAGTTGATAAGCTATGAGGGGGCTGCATTATGAATCATGTTCAACTATCTAAATATCTGGCGGGGATATCTATATCATGAGCTGTCAGCATGTGCTGCTGGGTGGTGATGCCATTCTGGGAGCAGAGTAGTGTCACACTGAAAGGCTCTGTCTAAAGAATTGTAAATAAACCAGTTAAACTGCACTTATAAGTTTGGTAACTCACACTGTTTGTTTCTGTGTCTCCGTGGGAACACTCACGGAGATGTTATGTATTCTCTTGACCCTTACCCTATGCTTAACCGTTACGTCTTTATGTTTTACACCAACCCAAACCCCAGTCATGAATACATAACCTGCTCGCTTAATTCTGAAACATGAGCGCAGCCTGGATCTGCGGGGACCCTCATTTGGTCCACAAAGTAACTGTATCCCCATTGCTTGTTGTGCAATCAGTGTGAGTCTTATCCAGAACTTAATACAACATAAAAATACACAAACGCTCAGACAATATTGCTAAACTTTTCCAGGTTCGTAGGGTTGCATGAGGGCAAGTTACCGTCAGCTGATGATGAACAGATTGTCTCATGTAAAGACTTAGTGTCCTGATATTCCCCACATTCTTTCACACTTGGCAATCTAACTCTTTGTTTAGATGACATCAGTAGTTACACACCCAGATCATGTTGTTGTAAATCCAAGGAAGTTATGCAGGAGCACATGTAAGGGATGGGGAAACTCTCCAGGATCTTCTGACAGGAAACTTCACATGAATTGCTGCTTCTGCTGCTGAATCATCGGTCTTCTGGTCCAAGATTTTTCAATTTTCCATTCCCCCAGCTGTCTCAAGGGGAACTCACAGCCTCATATATTATGACTGCATCTATATGACTGTGCTGGGAGCCATGTTCCCTGCCAGAAAGCACTCAGACACCCCTCTGTCATACTGGACTCTGGCTCAACATTTTGTACCAGTGGGACCAAAGTCTCAATGTGTGTGCATTCATTGTTTTTCAGGTCAGGTTTTGACACTCATTCCTTTATTTTAAGCACATATTCAAGTGCAAATTCACATGTGCGCACATATAAAAAGAGTTGTGAGTTAAGCTCAGGGGAGATGGTAAATTCATCACTTTGTGTTTATAAAAGCCTGCATGCATTTGTCTCTTTTCCTTTGTGAGAGGAGCCCTCTCAGTTACACTCAGGCATGCACACACTGAGTTTCAAACCAGTCCAAAAATGGGAAATGGCTTTTTGTTTTGGAGTGAATCGCAGGTATTTTCCACTCCAGCTCCAGACAGATCAAGCTCTGCCTGCTGGACGGGCTGATAAAAAACAGTATCACCCGTAAAGAAATAACTGGAGGCAGGCGGTATCTATGCAGTAAAACTGCAGAGCATTTTACGCTGCAGTGGTAAATTCTTTGAATGCTCATAATTATTCTGGCCATCTTGCTCAATTTAAGGATTATGTGGCTGAAGCTCCGAATTAGCACTTCAGTAATCAAACCAACAGCTACTTACAGTAAAATGAAAAGACCACTACAATGTGATTCTGTTGCACTTGTTGAGATTTCACACATTTGCCACATGCTAGTGCTTCAAAAGTATAAATGAGGAACATTTAAGTCTTTTGTTTATCATGAGTTTGTTACTTATGCTCTCACTGGTCACTTTATTAGGTCCACCTGTTCAACTGCATATGGTAAAGTTCAAAATGAGCATCTGAATAAGGAGGAAAGGTGGAGTGCCTTTTTAACATGGCATGATTTTTGGTGTCAGACCTACTATCATTGTCTAAAAAACTTTTTGAGCTACAGCCCAAAAGAGAAAAAAAACCCATCGTTGTAACAGTATGGGTGATATTTACTTGACCAACTTTGGGTAGGCTACCATAGGACCAAATAAACATATTAACCACAGCCTACCTGAGTATTGCTGCTGACCATGTCCATCCCTTTCTGAGCACAGTGGAGCATCTTCTGTTGCTACTTCCAGCAGGATGATGCTCCATGTCACAAAGTGAAAAGGTGAAATTTAAAAAGTCACTCAAATAACAAGAGAAAGAAATTATTTATAAAATTTGCTAAATAATAATAGTAAGACATTGTTTTTGATTTAAGTGATTAAAAAAAAGACAAAGAAACAAAACAGTCCTGGACCCCTGAGAGCACTTTGCTAATGGGTAGTGGGCCAGGATACCTGCCAGCAGAAAACACCAGATTGCAATGATCACCTCAAAGGTTTGTTCAACAAAATGTTAGCAAATAAATGACATAGCGTATATTAGTTCATGATATTTTTTGGCTTGTTTTTAAAAAAATCTATATTTCTATTGAACCACAATCAAAAAACATTATCACGATGTTTTAAACATTTCTGTTTATTAGCCTATTTGACTATTTCAGTGACAGCTGTTTTTTTCCTTTAATTGAGATTATGAATAATTTTGAGGACAATTGTAACTCTTCTTTGTTTGTTCATCACAAAATAAAAGTGTCAAAATTACAACTTTTGACAGTCTG
This sequence comes from Craterocephalus amniculus, assembly GCA_036024015.1. Lineage (NCBI taxonomy): Eukaryota > Metazoa > Chordata > Actinopteri > Atheriniformes > Atherinidae > Craterocephalus > Craterocephalus amniculus. Next base: position 11,859 of record JAVQJG010118097.1, read on the forward strand.
ATGTTTCTGTTACAACCAGATTGCTACTCGTAATGCTAACAACAGGCTAGCTATTTCCAGTTAAGCTAACTGTCTTTTTCCAACTGCAAGTTTAACTACACAGAAGTGTCAATAATACTATAATATTAATTGATACTGAACAAGTCATCCAACATTTAATCTGTTAACAAATCAGCATCAAATTTCACTTCGTTGTTGCTCTCTTAACATGATTGTGCTCCAGGAGAAAAGTTTTTTTTTCTGTGACTGACAACTGGTCATAGACCCCACAGGGTAAGGTTACTTTTTATTCCTTTATTTCTCCCCACTCCTCCCCACCCTTCTTTTTCCATTTTTCACAACAATGCTTGCTTTTTTTCCATGAATACATTTTAGAGAAAAATAATAACCCCAACCTCGCTGTTTCTCAACATCTCTGTAGAGTTCCTGACATTTACACTTTAAGCTCGGGCCTCGTAGCTGGTTAACTCTGTACTTTCACCAGCTTCTATCCTCAATTCCTCTCCTGTTCCCCGAACTGGGAAGCAAATGTTTTTTTGGACGCACTGTCAGCGTAACGAGTGTAAACACCACTATTGGCTTGAATCTACAATCTCTGCATGTCTGAGGTCTGAGTCAGGGCCATGCACTGACCAATATATACTAAAGCTGTGTTAATTTGCCAAATTCATTGCCTTAATAAATACTCCACAGACCAATGAGAGAGAATCTAAAATTAATGCTCTTGCACATGCGAGGACACAGCTTAAGTTGGCATCTCCCAAACACTCATCTACTGATTACTCCAAACAATTTAGACGAGAATACCTGCTCTGTTTTAAGAGCAGTCTACTGGATGTCGAGAAGAGAGCGATGTCAAATCATAACTCATGACTGCTGCGGTCACACAGTCACAGAGGAGCAGTTATATCGCTTCTTAGACATACCTTATGAAATGTGATTTAAAGTTATTAGTTAATGTGCATCATGGGACGCGCCAAAATGTGCTATGTATGTCCCAGGCAGTGATTCAAGTGTGGCTATAAGTAGAAAAATCACATGATGCTGCGTGTCATGGCTTTTCGGAGGGATTTAGGGGAAGTCCAACTCATTCCCCCTACCTCCTTTTCTCTCTCTGTCTTGCCTCACCCTTTCTTTCAGCATCCACAGCTCTAAATTACAGCTTGGCAAAATATTTTCAGAGGAGTCAGATTAAGGATTTCACGCACTAAGCAGTCTGGTGTGTGTGTTATACTGTACAGCTCCCACCTGCACGTCCGGGACCACTTTGCGGTCCAAGTTAAAGAAATGTGCCTTTTTTTCAACCAGACTGCAGAGGGATGAGGTCATTATATGAGGCTGACGATTGGTTACCTGATGAAGAAGTTACAGGAAATATCAGCAACTCTCACACAGATACCTTTTGCTTCAGTGGTTTTTGATCTTTGATGGTTACTCTTATAACTTTGGTTAGTCAGCGTGAATATGTGTGTGTGTGAGTTAGAGAGAGAGAGAGAGAGAAAGAATTAAATAAATAGTTTTTGGGGTGTGAGGGAAACCAATTACTCAGCAGCCTTCCAAACTTCAATCCCACACTCATCCTAACCTGGAGTCCAGGAAGGAGCATTAGCCATGGTCTTATGTGAGCCTGTTATTGTGTATACATTACACACACACCCACAGCAAGGCAGAGATTTTAGACCTGGCTAATGTGAAAGATAATCCCCACGTCCAAAGTCAGAAAACAGACCTTTCTCTCAGGCGAAGAGTTGGATATTGGCACTCGATAACCTGACATTTTTGGGACATGTAGCTAACTGAACCACACACGGTCAAAGAAAAACACCTCTTAGATAAAATGTGATCTTTTTTAGAATATTTCTGACCCTCTCCTGTGCTCCTCTCCTCTCATATTCCCCATAAAGCTCCTTTTTGTATCTCCCTGTCAGAGTGATCACTTCATTCTCGTTGGCTCGGCCCCCGTGTTGACCCTCCACCGCCACAACAATCCACACATTATTGAGTCATTAACCACTGACCTCTGGCTTCAATGGCAGCCTGGACCTTTCATAGGCTAGAGGATGAGAGTGGGGAGACAGCACAGTAGAAACATTGTGAGGTGAAACAAAAGCTGCGTTCAATTAAAAATCCGTAAAGAATCTTTGTTGCGTTCCCTCTCAGTTCGCCACCGTTGTGCTCTAAGAAACTGTCTGCTTGATTCATCATTGATTGATTGATTCATGGCTCTTTATGTTCTGTGACCAGATAAGAAAATTTATTTGTTGATTTAGAAGTTTTTCATATAATCGGTTTTAAAAATATCTCTAAATAAAATTATATAGTAGATCAGCTTTGATGGATTTTGTAGCCCCTAAGCCCGAGTCACCACCGGTTATGTAAACATATTTGTACACCCAAAACTGTACCAAATTATAGACAAAAAAGCCAGACTAAGTCATCCAGATAATGTGGTTATGGGTGAAATTACTACTGCGTGTGTGCCTTCATCTAGAACCAAACTGGTTTAGGTGTTATGCACACACTCCAGCATTCCCATCCCAGGCTTTTACAGACAGAAATAGAAAAAGCCTGGAACAACATGGAGCAACCATAAGCAATAACATCTTTTCCTGCAAACACTAAAGAATGTACAGACCTATAAAACCGTCCAATTCACCGCCTGACAGGACAATACTTTTCCACCTGCCAAATTGTTTGTCAGTTCTTAAAGTAGCACTATGTAACTTTCTGTCCATAAAATATGTCTGTCTTATTTTGATGGCCCAGTGACGTTTATTATGTACATTCCTGAGCTTCTAAGGGCTGAGATACTGTTTCCAACTTCTGCTTCACTTTACAGTTTAGCTTCACACGCCATGTCACACACCAGCTACTGATGTCAACACAGTGGCTTTTTGAACATGCACTGGAGCTGATTTGTCAAAGTAATACAAGAGGACCTTATCGTAGAAAAAAGAGGAAAGAAAGAGAAAAGGTGATGAAGCAATGGATAAAACAAGTACATTTCAAAGTGCTCAGAGTACAGGGTGATGCAGGATGGATACCACCGTCATTAGGGAGAACCTCTCTGACAAAGTCTGACAAAGTTTTAACAAGGGAAACCAAAAGCTTATTATACTCCCTGAATAGCAAGACCTTTGTTCTTGTTCTAGAGGTTGGAGGAGCAAGAAAAAGTTTGCTTTAGTCAGTTAATTTATCCTCTACAAGAAGTTTTGCCCACACAGGGGCAAGGATTACTGTGAGGGGTAGTGTGTTTTTATTTGTAGCGAACTAGTGATCTGTTTAAAACCATTTCTTTCAACTGTTGTGATGGTAAACGTGAGATCGCTAGCAAACAAAATGGACGAACTGCAGGTGCTAACCAGGCCTCATAAAGAATACAGAGTAATAAGTCTGTGCTCAACTTCAAGACGGTCCGTGCAGACCACAATAAAGGGAGGTGGAATTGCAGTTCTGGTTAACCAGCACTGGTGACATCCTGGACATGTCACTGTTAAAGAGAAGATCTGCACAAGAGACATGGAACTGCTAGCTTCTTGCACCTGAACAAGTCTCTCACTGAAGATCATTCCTTCCAGCAGCTTGAAGAACAAGAGCACTACAATATGAAATTTCCCTCGGGGATCAATAAAGTATTTTTCATTTCATTTATTCATTCATTATTTCATTCTTGAGAACCTTTGTCCATAGCAGGGTGGGGTTGTACTTGCAGGGGTGTACATGTCTTTATATGCCATGTGTGTGAACACGTTTTCATATTTTCTCACCACTTCAATCAACTGTCTATCAAAAAATTCAATCTTGCATCATTCGAAATGCAGAAGCGACAACTTTCCACTTAATTATTTTAATAGCTTCACATGTACGACCAATCACACGATACTTCTCAGAGCCCTGTGAGAAGAAAATTCTGCTCCGACGTGTCTAGAGCAAGCCACATGATCTCTCATGCCAGGGTTGCGAAAGCAAAGTGACGTCAGTTCTTGCTTCTTGTGTAGTATGTAACAGGCTTAATTTGAGCAGGCTGGAACAATAACTTTTTTCTCCTTCTGCTCATCAATAACTGAACAATGAAAGGAATCCAATTAAACGACCACAGTGAATTTAACTCAATCAGGCATGTAAACATATGGAGTGATTTAAAGAAACTGAACAGATTGATAAACAAGACTGTGCCGCAGACTCCCATGGAGCTCCTGGAGATAATTATTCTGAAAAAACACCCTGCAAAAAACAAAAAAGAAAACCTTGCACAATGTGCTGCATATGCTGGACAGCACTGCACGTCTTCAGCAGAACAGTGACTACACAACAGTGTCTAGAAGTTTCCTCACCCCCTGCAATCTTGGCTTTTACAGGTCATTTGCACTCCCAACAATAACCTCACTCTATGATAACTGCCCCCTTTGTAGAACAATAAATGATTATTCTTTTATTTTCAATAATATACAGAATTTACTCTGATATTAGTAAAACTGTATATTTAGTAAATGGCAAAGACATATTAAGTGGGCCATGAGCAACATGTTCATAAACAGCCACAAACAAGAACATATTTGGTAAGGATTGTGTATGTGGTTGATGTGTGTTTTGCTATGAGTCTGGCAGACTTAAGCTCTCGAGCAAACCTCGTTTCCTGACAGACTCTGATGGGTGAAAGAGCATCCATGTCAGAGGTGAAAGGTGATGAGGTCGTAACCTGTGCTATGGGAACCAGTGCCATGGGAAGTGCTGAAACTCAGAAACTGGGAGATTTCCAATTTGCTTGGGAGCCTGACTGGAAACACAGTAATCACTTAATTTCTGAGTTCCTCTCATCACTTGAAAAGAAATTAATCAATGAGTCAGCTTTTCTCTCCCTTTGTTTCTCTGTAATGTAAAACATTACAGAGAATGTAGTGACTCGCAATATAATCAATTAATTCATAAATCATCTTCTGTATTTTGTCAGTATAATATCTCCTTCCTCAGACTAAGACCATTTATGATGTGAATTTAAACATTTTTAACCATGGCTAATAATTTTTATAAGCAAATGATTGCGTTCTATCTTTATTGACATTTTACACAACATCCCAACTTTTTTGGAACTGGGGTTGTCGTCATCTTACAGGATTCTGTGGTGGAGTCAGAGTTAGAGATACGTCTGCTTTAATGTAGCCTGGAGGTCAGGGTTGATGGTTGACATGTTAAATACTTGCAGGGCTAAATTTACCATCACAAATCATCCCTGTTCATACTGAAATAAACTCCATTTACAATGCTGCATGAACTACAACTGGCTGTTGTGAGCTGGCATGCTGGTATCTTTGAGAACGCTAACAACAAGCAGAACACCATGTCATCACACACACACACGCTGAATATTTAGTAAGCAAGTATTTGAGTTGGCATGCAATTTATATATTCTGTGTTTTTCTGTTGGGAAAGTTGGGAGAACGTTTGTTTTTCTTGTTTGACTCACTTGGGAAAACAAGGTAACCAAACACAAAACCTCAGTGCGGAAGTCTTAGTCGCAAATGAGACATTCCAACGTAGGCTGTTTAATTGCACATTCTCTTTCACTGAACTGCTGTTTCCAAATGTGCCGAGATCTTTTGCAACAACGATGATGGATTTCCCTGTCCAATAGCTGCTGTCGCTGCACAGCCTTCCCTGAATGTGCTTAGGGGAAGAGTCATTGTGAAACTGGGGAGAAAATAAAATGGGTTCATAGTGTTTAACCTTCAAACAAGCAGAGCTATATAAACTCTGTCCTCTCTGGGTGGTGCTGTGGCCTCACTATGAGAGAACTCGGGCTCATCCTTCCTCAGGTGAATCTGCATGTTTGCATTTCTGCTGAATGCTCACCAAAACTATTTTCAGTAGGATACAAAGCTGTAACTTGTAAACTGTGCAGTTAAATGCAGAGATAATTATCCATATTCAACCAAACACTGAACACAACAGACTTTTTCTAGCAGTAAAACCTTGAACTAGTGAGTTTCTGAGAGATCAGTAAATTGTTTTCCTCATGTCATTCAACTGATGACTTACCAGTGAAACTATACAAAGATTTCTTTGAGCAAGTTAAATGTGTTTTGATGTGATGGTATCAAAATCTCCCCAACGTTTTCATGTTTTTATTAGGAGGTTAATATGAGTTTTAACTTTTGTTGTGTTTACTGTTGCTGTTTGCAGTACTTCGGTCAACAGCATATTTTTCGTATTTTTTTTAACATTTGATGGTACGGATCAATCTTAGCTAAATAAAATGGCTGAAAATTTCTGAATAATTTTAAGCTAATTCTGTACCTCAGTTCTACTTGTCTTGGTGTTTATTCAACTTGATTTAAAGGTGTCATAACCTGATATTCTACATACACAATCGCCATGAAGTCGTCCTCAAATTAATGTTTAGTATTTGTTAAAGTGAAAAAAGTGTACAAAAGTGGTTATTTTGACCCCA